>BQNB010151408.1:0-15904 GCA_026074375.1 Tanacetum coccineum
TTTTTTCGGTTTCGGTTTCTTTGGTTTCGCGTTTTTTCGGTTTCGGATTGAGCGGTTCGGCTCGGTTCGTCGGTTTCACGGTTTTTTTGAACACCCCTAATCTTACCTGTGCCTGTCTGTGTTCCCGCGCAACCCCGTTTTGAATAAAATTTTAAAATTTTATTGTTTTATATATATAAATTTTTTATTAGATATGTGAATAATTAGGCCCGTAGATCTAGGTAGCTTTTGACTTGACCAAGTTTTGCACTCTAGCTTTTCCCTTAGCTTTTTAGACTAAGCGTTTGCTTAACTTTAAAATTTTGCAAAGAATGAAAAATGATAGAGCTAGATATAAGTGGAGTAGTTGGATCTCTTTAGAGCTCATAGAGGTTAATTGTGGCTTTTTGATCCCACCAGCGTAATAAACGTTATAATTGTTAAATAAATAAAGTTACTTTGGTTTTTGCGATTCGTAGTTTAAATCCCTTCGTAGAGATTCCTTCTGGTGAAATTAAGGTACACATCGAGGTTTTGTTAGTGTTGTGGGGAAATAGGCTACCGTTGTCTAGGTAGTTAAAAGACCACAGGACTTGAAATTTGGCTATAATAATAATTATGTAATAAATCGAAGCCGAAATAAGACTTCTGGATCATGGTCGGCTCGCATACCGATGTGATAGTCGTTTAAAGGGTGGAGGTAATAATAATAATAATAAAAACTGTAGGCTGATAAAAGTTTACTGTCTTTGGTCGGTTCGCTGCCGATGTGGCAGTCTTCAAAAGAAGGCCCATAGTAAGAAATATAAATCCGAGACTGATAAAAGTTTGCTGCATCTGGTCGGTTCGCTCCCGATGTTGCAGCCTTCAAAAAGGTCGAGGATCTCCTGATCGAAATAAGACTCCTGGACCATGGTCGGCTCGCATACTGACGTGGCAGTTGTTTAAAGGACCGAGAGGTTTAATAATGTTGCTATAATAAAAAAAAATAAAGCCAAATTTCGACTCCGGGTTATCTAAACAAAGCCTCCGTCTCTGGACTCGTAGTTGAGTTGTTTCGGATGAAATAAAAAGGATAGCCCCTAAATCATGCGAAATTAGAACCTTAATGTGGACCTTATTCTCACCATATCGTCTCTTTAGGAAAGTATTTCAAACTAATTATGGTCTAAACCGGGCACCTTTATGATAATAAGGACATAATTTATTTGTCACTGGTATGTGTTTAATTACACATACCTTTTACCTTTAAAAACGAGCTAAAATAACCAAAAACGGACTTAAAATGCCAAATATATGCTTGTTTTGCTAATTGTGTTGTGCAGGAACGGATATCTAAGAAAAGGACGAAAAAACGAAGCCAAAAACGACAAACCGGGATCGAATGGAAAATGCAAGGAAAAAGACTAAGTCAGTCAAACAAAAAAATAAGCCTGAAAAAGTCAAAAGAAGGTCAACCGACAACCCGAAGCTAATAGTCAAGGAAAAAATAGTTTAGGGACTAAACTTGTTAAATCCCTAAACTTGTTTTAAAGAAGAAAAGGAAGAAAGTAAAGAGAAGGGCTCATTCTGCCAATATTGGCAAAGAAATACCACAAGGGGCAATTCTGCCAAGTCCTCAAAACCTTAACTAACAAGGACTTGTGATGCAATTGGTTATATAACCCTTGAGGGGTTAATTTGCCAAGTCCCCCAAATTTGTACAACCACAAGGATGTGTACTGCAAACAACTATAACACCTTGAGGGACCAATATTGTCAAACACCCCAAACCCTCACCCCAACTTTAAAACACTGTACATCTCCTTCGTTTGTTTCCCGCCAACACCCATAAACCCCAAACCTGTCCCTACTCACCTCGTTTGACTTACCATATACATCCAAACCTTTCACCATCCTTAACCCCACACCCACATGGGTTTAAAGTCCACTGTGGCAATCCCCTTGCTTTCTATTGGGTATTGACTTCAACGGGTATGATTCTTTTTGAAGAAATTAAAGGCTAGGATCAAAGGATGTTGTCTCCCCTCTCACAAGTAACACAAGTTTGTGCTATAAAAGCAAGAAGACCAAGAAGGCAAAAAAACATGAAGTTTTTAGTTTTTAAAATTTTTAAAAAAAAGTTTATGTAATTTTATGTAATTCAAATTCTGTTTAAGAACCCGTGTATTATGTTTTAAAAGTTTAATGAAAAGTTATTTAAGTTCCATCTATTTATGTTCCATAAAAGTCTAATTATGTTTTTGTTGTTGATAAGCAAAAGGAAGCCATGTCTAAACCTGGAAGAGACCTTGGGTTTTAAGTATATTTAGAACAACAAAGGACTAGGGGTTAGGAATTAGGATTTAGAACCTTATTCATTTGGACTTCTGTAAGTTTTCTTTTTACCTCAGTTACTGTAGCACTGCTTATTGGCTTATTTTTAGCTTATTAATGCTCTTTTGTGCTTATTTGTGGTCATTAATGCTTAAATATTCCTTTTAGTGCTTTCATTTCATCTTTATGTAATTTTATTGAAAACTGTCTAAAAAAATAGCTTATTTAAGTCTCTAGCTTATTAGATTTTTAAATGCTTATTTGTGTTGCTTTTCACTTGTTATTGCTTAATAGTGCTTAATTAGTTATAATCTTTTAAAATTTTGAGCTTAAAATAGATCTTGTGTGTTTTTTAAATCTTCTTTTAAAAATTAGGGGAGGTGTTGTTTGTTTGGGATAAGTGTGATGGAAACGGGTGTCAAAATGTTTTGTTGAGTTTGTGTCTCAATGTTAGTTTAGCTTTAAGTAGTTGAGCTTATTTAAGTTTGTTTTTCTAAAGCTTTTAAGTCAAAAACATGTTTTTTTAGTTTTCTCAACTGTTCTTTCAAACTGTGGTTTTAAAAAAGGGATCAATGGCTTATTTAGATAAGCCATTGTATACTTGAGTTTTAGTGTCAAAAAAGTGTCATTTGTGTGTTTAAAACAAGCTGCCAAAGTCCCTTTGGTCATTTGACTTGTTGAGTCAAAACCACCAAAAGTTAAGTGTCATTTTTTTAAAAAGCAAAAAGCTTTTTTTTCAAGAGTTAAAATCAGCAGGATTAAATGGTTTTTGGAGTCTTAAAATTGGTGCACAAGTCCATTTCCTAGTGTACTTAAGTTGTTTTAACTTATCTTTTAAATTTAAGCTTATTTGACAGCTTAAAATAAGCTGTCAAATTAAGCTCTTGTCCTTGGCTTAATTTCCCCTGGTGCTAGGGGCCATCTTTAAGCCCTTCCATTCTAGCTTTTTAGTGTACTTAAGCCCAATATTTTGGCTTATTTTGAGAGCCCATAAGCTCTTTGATAAGCTCTCTCAAATTCAGTCCTTAGAAAGCCCTTTTACTAGCTTATTTTTAAGCCCAAAGTTGCCTCTTCACTGTTTTTGTTAGGCCTAGTGTAGGAATTGCTTATTTACTCTCTTTGGCTTATTCAGCTTATGTCATAAGCTCATTTGTGTTCCTAATAGCTTTTTAGGTTAGTGTGTTAAGATGGCATGCTTATTTGCCATTTTCATAGCTTATTTAAGTATTAACAGTTAGTTAAGCCCTTTTTAGCCTTTAAGCTAGGTTTTAGCTTTCTGTCACTTAAGCTCTCTTTTCAGCTTATTTAGTTTTAGTTTTTTTAGCTTTAGTGCTTATTAGGATAGTTTAGACAATTCTCTTAGCTTATTTGTCCTAGCCTTAGCTTAAATGACCACAAAGTCCAAAAAGACTTAGCCAATTTTTAGCCTTAAGCTCATTTTAAGCATTCTGTCGTTTTAAAAGCTGTTTTTAAGCTTATTTATAAGCTTTCAAAAAAAGTTGTAGTTTTGAAAAGTGTTAAGCTCATCGAGCTTAACAACTTTCATTCACAAAGTTTTTCCAAAAAAAAAAAGAAAGGAGACAAGGGGTTACCCGGGTGAGCAAGACTCGAACCCGGGTCTCAACCCTCGTACACCTCTCTTTACACAACACACATACCGCTGCGCCCTTGGGACTTTTCTGTTAGTGTCCCAAGGGCTTAGGTATTTAAGGGGGTTTTTCACTCTTTTTGCCTATAAGCTGTTTACAGCTTATTTCGGGCTTATTTATAAGCCAACTTTAGGTCTCTTATTTTTCGTAGGTTTATTATAGTGTAAAGTATTTTTAGTAAAATTTTCAGAATTTTTCAAAGTCGTTTAGTATTTTTTACAATTTAATTTAGTTAAAAGTTTAAAAAATTCATAAAAAATACAAACATTATCAAAAAAAATATTTTTTCTTTTTTAGAAAATTTTATTTAATCATATAGTTTGTAGGAAAAATATAAAAAATTTCGTAGGGTCATTTTTACAACTTTTTGCTTTTTAAAGAACGGGTCCGGGTGCGGTTTTTGTCTTGACTCGTTTTTGGGTCAAACGAACTCCGTTTTCAGTCTAGTCTTTTTCATTCTTCGTTATTTGGCTCATAGGGTAGTTTAGAAGTGAAAATTTCTTTGTAGGGTTAATTTTAAAGTTTTTAGGTTTTTCCCCCTTTTGTTCGGGGTCCGTGCTCTCGTTTTTTAGCTTAATTTCGTAATTGTTAGGTTTTTCTTAAACGTTTTTGTTTGTTATTGTCTAATCTACCTTTCCACACTCTCAAATCAATTCTCTCCTTCAAACTCAAATCTTCCGACTGTATCGATTTTCCAGCACAGCCTCATTGGGGATTAACGACCCGGGAATAGTCTATACTGCTCCTGGCATTTTTGATTTTTTGTTTTTAAATTATATATATTTTATATTTTATTATATTATATATATAGTAAGAAAATTATCAATCAATTTTTGGCGCCGCTGCCGGGGAGGCTGTGATTCCGACAATCGTTGTTGTTGATCATCTGTGTTTGAATTTGTGCATACCGGTAATCGATACATATTCTAAAAGATCCGTCTTTCTTTTTGACAATTAAGACAGGAGCTCCCCAAGGCGAAGTACTTGGTCGGATAAAACCTCGGTTTGCTAACTCTTGAAGTTGGTTAGATAGTTCCTGTATTTCTGAAGGAGCTAATCTATAGGGTGTTCGGGCTACAGGTGTTGCTCCTGGAATTAGATTGATTTGGAATTCTACTTGGCGAACGGGAGGAAGGCCAAGTAGATCTCCAGAAAAAACTTCTGGAAATTCTCTGACTACTAGGATATCTTCCAGTCCTTTCTCATCTGACTTCTTTCCATTACTTGGATTATGAAAACTTGACAACCTTGGAATATATATCTTTTGGTTTTTATACAGGATATGAATTAGTCTGGTTTTTACTTTGTTCCCGCTCAAAGAACAAAGTTTCACCGTTGATTTGGGATGTTTGATGACATTCTCGTCACAAATAATTCTCCATGATATTTGGATAGCCAATCCATACCAATGACATATGTCGAAACTACCGAGTTGTTGCATTGGCATAAGATCAATTTCGAAAGGATGTTTAAAAACAACGTCAAGGTTGCACAGTCAACCCAGAATAAACGTGTTGTTGCTAACTAAGAGTTTTCTGTCAGCTAATTCGATATTGTAAAAGGTATCTTATGAAATGGGATGGGAATATATTATCATAGAGTCAAGATTATATGGATACGAAGACTTTTATGGCTCCACAAATAAATAATACTCTAGCTATGATGTTGGTTTAGAAGGAACAACCCTGACTACTTTCGGGTCTTGGTGAGCATATCTTATATCCCCTCAACAGTTAGCTTCTTCCCAGGCAATGTTATTGTGTGTTCTATTGGCACTGATTTGCATAATCCCTTCTCTCCCACATGGCATGACAAGTAACTTGTCACTGTATTAAGATACTTCCAGTGGCTGGCCCTTTTGTTTCTACAGATCTTGTCAGATGGCCCCACCTTGTTACAAGTATACACTTGACAGTGCAAGGTCCTGGGGATAGCAAAGTGCATTTCTTACACAAGGGATGATTTCCAATATACCTATTGTTTTCAGTTGGGGTGACAGCATAAGACCTGAAGGTCTCTTGTCTTCTGTTTTGTTGTGGTTGGTGATTATTGTAGCAGTTGTTGGTGTTGGTGTTACGGTAGTTGTTGGTGTTGTTGAAAGTTCTTCTGATCACTTGATACTTGCATCGGAGTGTGCTTTGTTACCTGATCCATTAGCCTCTAGGCTATGTTAATGGCTTCCTCTAGAGTTTGAGGTTTAGAGGCAGTAACATTCCCTTTAATACTTCGAGGCAATCCTCTGATGAAAACTTCCATCATTTTCTCAGAATCTGGAACCATAGTGGGACATAATGTTGCCAATTCCTGGAATCTTCTCACATATGTCATGAGATCATTCCCCTTCACAGTCAGATGGTAAAATTCATCTTCCATCTTTTGGACTTCAGTTCAGGGACAATACTTCTTTATTAAAGTTTCTTGAATTCAACCAGGTAATCTTGTAAGCTTTTTCTATCCTAAAGGTTGGAGCAAAAAGAATGTCCACCAGAAATAGCTTTTCCAGATAAAAGTAACCAGTAGCAAATTTCACATTGCAGTCTTTGGTACAGTTTATAGAAATGACTAATAAGCTTATAAGAATAGCTTATTACAACAGCGGATAAGTCCAACGGCTCCTTCCGTACCTTTAAAATTGATAGGTTGACAGCTCATGAACTCTTTGTAGCTACACTTTCTTGCTACAGGAGCTTCTCTTTCTCCGGTGTTTCTATTGGTATTATCAGCATTTGTCATGTTAGCGGCTTGTGCTTCTAGAGCTACGGAAACACTATCTGCAACTAGTTTCTTGATGGCAGCCTGAGTCATGGCTGGTGCTTCAGATGTTGACGTCCTTTTGGTAGGCATTCTATCAACATAAGACAACACGTAATAAGAATGATATCACAATTCTTTCCTTAAATGCGTAAGGTTAAAAAATAAACATTGTCACAATAGTGATATCAAGATAAATATCATTCAAATCAAAAAGTAATCTAAATTTATTTAGAAGTCATGGTATGATTCATAATGATGAAGACGAAGATGAAATATAGGACACAAAATGAATAGGAAAATTGAACACACCATTATATTATATCATGGAACACTTGCTTATGTACAGTATATATCAAAATTTGACAAGTGTTTGTTTATTTATACCAATACATCCGTGGCTAGGTTCTAACAAAAGCTAATAACTAGTATCTAATCAAGTAGTTCCGATGTACCTTCTGTCTGTTTCATAAAGTTTCATAGATTGCATTCATAGACTTTCCTTGTCTGCTTGGTGACGGACTTAGATTTCTTCGATGATTTGTTCTAGATTAGCAATCCTGAAGCGAGCCAGAGCAATCTTGATGTTATTTCCCATTTGCTTCCTTTGAAGTTTAGCAATTTGAGTACGAGACTCTCAGAGTTCAGCTTCCAGATTGTCAAAATCTTGTTGTACTATCACCCGGGCCATTCTCCCGAGACCTCTATTTTTTGTCTTCTATGTGCTCAATGCGGTCGAGAAAGAGTTCATCTAGGTGATTTAAAATTTTCTTAATTTGCTCCTTGTGACGTTCCAGACTTGTCTTACGAGAGCTTTCTCCTATCTCAAATGCTTAAGGTAGGGCAAAAGTAGAGGAGGATGATCGGTCACGACCCCGTTTCTTAAGTGGCAATAATTCTTCAGGAAGAAAGAATTCTTGAGGATTAAACATTAGCATTGAATATGGAGGCACAATAGTTGGTGGTGGAATAGGTGATTCTTTAGCATAGTATGTGGTATGTGTTTAATTACACATACCTTTTACCTTTAAAAACGAGCTAAAATAACCAAAAACGGACTTAAAATGCCAAATATACGCTTGTTTTGCTAATTGTGTTGTGCAGGAACGGATATCTAAGAAAAGGACAAAAAACGAAGCCAAAACGACAAAACCAGACACGGAATGGAAAAGCATGGAAAAGACACAGTCAAGACAAAGTCCAAGTCTCAAAAAGTCAACCAAAGTCAACCACGAAGCCAAAAGTCAAGAAAAACAAGTTTAGGGACTAAACTTGTTAAATCCCTAAACTTGTCTTAAAAGAAGAAAAGAAGAAAATAAAGAGGAGGGTTAATTTGCGTGCTCTTCTTTGTTACGAGAGTAGATGAGAATATCATCGATGAAAACTATTATGAATTTGTCCAAATATGGTTTATACACACGGTTTATAGGATCCATGAATACAACAGGTGCGTTAGTCAAACCAAATGGCATCACTTGAAATTCATAATGTCTGTATCTTGTTCTGAAAGCTATCTTGTGAATATCTTCATCCATGACTCTCAGTTGATGATAGCCTAATCTTAACTCAATCTTCGAGTAGACACTCGAACCTTGAAGTTGGTCAAATAAGTCATCAATCCTGGGTAATGGGTAACGATTCTTTACGGTAAGTTTATTCAACTCCTGGTAATCGATACACATTCTGAAAGATCTATCTTTCTTTTTGACAAACAAGACAGGAGCTCCCCAAGGTGAGGTACTTGGTCGGATAAAACCTCGATCTGATAACTCTTGAAGTTGGTTAGATAGTTCCTGCATTTCTGAAGGAGCTAATCTATAGGGTGCTCGGGCTACAGGTGCCGCTCTTGGAATTAGATCGATTTGGAATTCTACTTGGCGAACGGGAGGAAGGCCAGGTAGATCTTCAGGAAAAACTTCTGGGAATTCTCTGACTACTGGGATATCTTCTAGTCTTTTCTCGTCTGACTTCTTTTCCATTACTTGGATTACGAAAACTTGACAACCTCGGGATATATATCTTTCGGTTTTTATACAGGATATGAGACTTAGTCGGGTTTTACTTTGGTCACCTCGGATGATCAAAGTTTCACCGTTGATTGGGATGTGGATGACTTTCTCGTCACAAATAATTCTAGCATGATACTTGGATAACCAATCCATACCAATGACGACGTCGAAACTACCGAGTTTGATCAGCATAAGATCAATTTCGAAAGGTTGGTTTAACAAAGTCAGAGTTGCACCCTGAATAACGGTGTTTGTGCTTACTAGGTTTCCGTCAGCCATTTCGATATTGTAAAAGGTATCTATTGTAATGGGTGGAATATTTAGCATAGAGGCAAGAGATATGGATACAAAGCTTTTATCGGCTCCAGAATCAAATAATACTCTAGCTAGATGTTGGTTTAGAAGGAACATACCCGTGACTACGTTCGGGTCTTGGTGAGCATTCCGATCCGCCATGTAGGGGATCTCTTCTCCCTGGGCCATTGTTGTTGGTGGTCTTCTGGAAAGATTTGCACATAACATAGCCTTTTTTCCACAGACATGACAAGTAACTTGTCTACTGGTATGCAGATTAATTCCGTGGCTGGCCCTTTTGATTATCAATTCTTGGTCAGCATGGCCCACCTTGTGCAGAGTTAAACACTTAATAGTGCAAGGTCATTGTGAGCTGCAAGGGCATTTCTTACACAAGGGACGGTTTCCAATATACCCATTGTTTTCAGTGAGTGACAACATAAGACCTAGAAGGTTTCCTAGTCATCTGTTCGTTGTGTTGGTGATTATTGTAGGCTGTTGTTGGAGTTTGGTTTACAATAGTTGTTGATTATTAAATTGCAGTAGTTGTTGCTGTTGAAAGTTCTTTGTACTCAAAACTTTCATTTGTGTCACTTGACTATCTTCATCGAGTAGTGCTTTGTTACCTGATCCATTAGCCTATGGGCTATGTTAATGGCTTCCTTTAGAGCTTGAGGTTAGAGGCGGTAACATACTCTTTAATACTTAGAGGCAATCCCCGATGAAAACTTCCATAATTTTCTCAGAATCTGGCACCATAGTGGGACACAAGGTTGCCAATTCCTAGAATCTTCTCACATATGCCTTGAGATCATTCCCCTTCATAGTCAGATGGTAAAATTCATCTTCCATCTTCCTGGGCCTTAATTCGGGGACAATACTTCTTTATCAAAAGCTTCTTGCATCAATCCAGTAAGCTTGTAACTCTTCTATCCCAATAGGTTGGGCAAAAGAATTCCACCAGGATAGAGCTTCTTCAGTTAAAGTACCAGTAGCAAACTTCACCTTGCAGTCTTCGGTACAGTTGCTACGGGAAAACACTAATTCAGTTCGTTCAAACCAGCGGATAAGACCAACAGCGCCTTCCGTACCTTTGAAGTTGATAGGTTGGCAGCTCATGAACTCTTTGTAGCTACATTTTCTTGCTACAGGAGCTTCTCTTGGTCTGGTGGTATTATCAGTATTTGCCATGTTAGCGGCTTGTGCTTCCAGAGCTGCGGAAACACTATCAGCAACTAGTTTCTTGATGGCAGCCTGAGTCATGGCTGGTGCTTCAGATGTTGACGTCCTTTTGGGAGGCATTCTATCAACATAAGACAACACGTAATAAGAATGATATCACAAGTCTTAAAATGCAATGCTTATTTTTGAACTTTAAGCATTTTTAACAATAGTGGTATTGAAGTCATAGATACTTATTTGATATGGATTCTAACAAGCATCTGATCTATTAGAAGTCACGGTATGATTCATAATGATGACGACGGAGATGTAATATAGGACACATGATGAATATAAAACGGGATCACCATTGTATTATATCATGAACAACTTGCCTTTGTACTGTACATAGTCAAAATTTGACAAGTGTTGTTATTTATACCACACATCCCGTGGCTAGGTTCTAACAAAAGCTATAACTAGTATCTAATCTAGTAGTCCGATGGTCCTTCCTGACTGTTCTTGTGTTCATAGATTGCATTCAGAAGACTTTCCTTATCTGCTTGGTGACGAACCTGGATATCTTCGATGATTTGTTCTAGATTAGCAATCCTGAAGCGAGCCAGAGCAATCTTGCTGTTATTTCCCATTTGCTTTCTTTGAAGTTTAGCAATTTGAGTATGAGACTCTCGGAGTTCAGCTTCCAGATTGTCAAAATCTTGTTGTATGATCACCTAGGCCTTTTTCCAAGAACCCTTCTGATCTTGTCTTTATGTGCTCAATGCGGGCGAGAGAGAGGTCATCCAGATATTCAAAATTCCTCAATTTGCTCCTCGGGACATTCCAGACTTGGCTACGAGAGCTTTCCCTATACGTAATGCTTGAGGTAGGGCAAAAGTAGAGGAGGGTGATTGGTCATGACCTTGTTTCTTAAGTGGCAATAATTCCTCAGGAAGAAAGAATTCTTGAGGATTAAACATTGGAGATAGCATTGAAGATGGAGGCACAATAGTTGGCGGTGGAATAAGTGATTCTTTAGCATAGTATGCATGCATGACCTTCATATAGGGGTCATCATGAAAAAGTGAAAGAGTTGGTGAAGCTATCGGAACTAAACCAAATGAGTTATTTGAAGAGCTAGAATAAGTTTTCTCTATGAAGTTGACATATCTGGTGACGCGGATAATAGTTCAGAAAAGTTGGAGGAAAAGGCATCCTCAATATCGGAGGTAGAGTGGTTGGGAGAAGACATCACTCTGTTAACAACCCAGTGGTAAATAACATAAGTTATTTATATAATAGTATAATAGTTATGTACTTTACAATACATTCGGGAGAATGTAGAGGCACGAGCGAAGGACTTTCTTAGGATCAGAAAAAGAAATTAGTAAGAGTTAATGTCTCACCTGTATTCTCTATAACCGTGAGGCTTCATGATACCAATCTATAACACCCCCCATTTTGACATAATAGCACGGAAGCTAATCCGGGTATATATCATAGTACAAACAGTCAAAAATCATAGAAAACGACTCCAAGGAGACGTTTTTAAAAGATAAGTTATCATTCATTATTTCATCAGAGGTCCCAAAATCTACATGAAAACATAAAGTTTGAAAGATTTTAATAACAAAAGTTGTAGAACCATCTTCAAGTCTGTGCCAACCCGTGCATAAGACCCACTATAACCTATATAAACAAGCTAAAAAAAGGTCAAACACACAGTGTTAGTGAAAATACATAGGTTTTAGGGGGTAAAATAGTTTTAACATACAATCATCAAAACAGTGGGGTATTAATAACGTAGTTATACACCCATTATGTAAAACAATTGCAATGAGTACAATGTTTATGGAAACAATATTATTAGACCCTAAACAGCTCATAACAGCCAGCGAAGACCGTTGAAACATAATCAATCATACAACCAAGAAAGTTGCCCACCCAAACGGGTACCAACTTTTCCAAACACTTCCGCAATAGACAGATTTCCAAATGAAGCTGCTGTATGTGTTACCAGAAAGTATAGGTAACACCAACGGTGATTTCAAATGAAGTGCATTATGTTACCAACACAACATGCGTGCTTACTTTCCGAAAAGAACTTAACGGTTCATGATATGGAGGGTCATAATGGCAACTGTAAGGACTTAGGCAATAATATATCAGGAAAGCATACAGTTGGAAAAACAATCGTATTCAGGTTTATAGCAGGTAACCCCCCTCGGGGTTTAAAAAAACATTAGAAGAATGATAAAATGCGGAGGCTATAACTCACCTTAACATGTGAAATCAGATTGAAGGCAAAATATATCAATGAAAGTAACAGCTAACGTCACGCAAAACCTGGGGAAATATGTCAGAGTCTTAGGGGGAGGTTTAAATGTAATCAAAAACTATCATGAATTTAACTGTATTATCTTTGATTTTATCATTATAGAATATTATATCCACTGTTCGGCTATCATAATCCAGGAGGCCATGCTATCGCGTTTTGAGGAGCCAAGGCGCTATTAAATCTAAACCCCGGCAAACTTTGTCAAAATCAAATACCCAAATGGAACCCCTCAAGAAATTTCCCTAGAAAACGTGGATAACGATATGATTTAAGCATTTCTTCAAATCAAAGTCGAATTAAATAACAACTTTCAAATTTAAAAATTACAATTATAAAAAAAATGAAGGGGAGAGGGGGGAGGAAAAAAAAAAAAAAGAATATAAATATTATTAAAACAAACGTTAATTATATAACCGTAATGTTATTATAACACTGCGTCGATCGATGATTATAATAGCGATAATAATGTATGGGTTTTTAACAAAATGAAGTTTTATAATATAATATATATTTTAAAGACAAGTTATGAAACAAATATTATATTTTCATGTTTTCTTAAGTTTGCAACAATGGCAATATATACCCCTCGATTTTATAAAACTTTTACAAGTTTAGTCCATTATAAATAAAGTATAATATAACTTAAAAACCTTAACTTTAAAACTTTGGCAAAGATTAGGTCCTTATATTTAAAACTTGAAAAAATGACAATTTCCAGCTAAACCCTATCTATAGTTATAAATATTCAGAAAAGTTACGATATAAAAACCCCTATAGCATGAAATATTCTGCAAATTAAGTCCAAAAATAAAACCATGCAAGCTTATTTTAGGGTTCCAAATAATATTTGCAGGTTATAGCTTATTAGAATAAAGCATAAAATAGATTATCTAAGGTAACAAAAGATTAGAAAAAGTATTTCGTTAGTTAGAAAATCAAACGGAGTCGATTTAGGCTTTTAGCTCAAAAACACATCGGTTTTGAGGAACAAAGGCTTCACAAACAAGAGTTATAAATGAATCTCACAAACCTTATGAAAGAATCTAAACAGAAAATATGAAAGCTTATTGAACAAGAGTTTGAGCTTACTTGAGGATCACAAAATGGGTCACAATGAGGGTTTTTGGGTTCGAACTCCTAGAAATAGAACTTCAAGGCTTCTTTCTCATTGGCGTTCTTAAAGCTTCAATTCACTGATCTTGGGGATTCATCTTCTAATCTTCTCTAATACTGCTAGGGAATGGCTAGAACTCCATTTTATGTATGTCTGTGTAATGAGTTTGAAGGATGAAATGAAAGGGTGTGTATGTTTTTGCTTATATAGGGGTGAAACCATCTTGGTGCCCAAGTTTTGATGTTTGGTTAGTGTCAAGGCTAGTGGAGATGGTTTCGGCTAGTATGGAGTGACAAGGAGGTGATGAGAAGTCTTGGTGGCCAAGTTAGTGATGCAAGGGTAATGGAGGAGCTTGGTTGGCTGCTTAGTGAGGTCATGGTGATGCAAGGGAGGTGCTAGGATGCTAGCTTGGCTTAGAAAATAGGTTAAAAAGAAGTAAAAGGGTGACGGGTGGTTTAGGGTTTCGGCTTAGGATTTAGGGTTTTAATTCATGGATTAGGGTTAGGATTAAGGATAGTTTAGGGTTTAGGATTAAGGTTTAGCGTGTAGGATAGGTTTAGATTAGCTTTAAGGTTTCAAGGAGTAATTTTAGGCGATTTAGTTCACAGTTTAAAATGATATTCAAGGGTTTAGGGTTTTTCCCGCGTTTTTAGAGGTTTACGGTTTTTAGATTAGAAGTTCTTTTTAGGATGACTTTAGGGTTAGGTTTAGGCAGTTGGGTTTAGAAGTCATGCATTAAGTGCTTGTACCTTGTGTTAAAGTGGTGGTAAGAAACTAAAGTGATTTAAGAGGTAAAATGACCTAGTTTGGTTTTCTTGCATTATTGACTTGTACATTGGGTTTTAGAAAGTTGTAACTTGATTTAGGAGGGAAACGATATTCAAATATTGTGCATTATAACACATGTTTGAAGGCTTGCACATTTATTTTATATGTATACATTACATATAATTAGGGTTTTGATATAAACGTTAATGAATAAAGTCTGTTTTGATATAACGTTGTAAATGGTATGTTAAATGGATAATGTACTTGGTAAAATGATATTAAGTTATAGACTTGACACATTAGGATGTTTACATGATATAAACATAGATAGAATTGACATAGGTAGGTTGCGTGAGCTCGTTTACTTTAGAGATGCAAATTACGTTGCATAATGAGATAAAACAAAAATTTCCCTGTAAAAAGGTGATGTGTGTGTGTGTGTGTGTATATATATAGGGTGAGGTTCTTTTCAGAACCAAATAAATGTACAGAACTGCGAGAACCACTTTTGTACTCATAATAATACATAATGTACATCATATTAATGCATAATGGCATTTTTGTAAATAAATGATAAATTTTTTGGCAGAAAATCTAAAAACAGGGGCAAAATAGGTAACCAACATTTTCATAAAATTGTAACTGAAGATTATCAGTTGCACAAATAACGGGTATTTAATATATATCAAATTTAAAAATACTTTTTACGAGCATTTTTTTGTATTTTTTGTGAAATTGAATTTTTTTCACGAACCGAGTATTGCTATCTTAAAAAAGAACAACACATGCACATGTATAGGTTTAGAACTCTATATACCAATCGTTTATAATACCACAACTTCTAATCTAAACAGAAATAAAAGAACATACATAAATATTTACCTTTTCCTTTTTTTAATTATACAGATCATCAAATTAAATCAAAATCATTCATGCACTCATGCACATGTATACTAACGTCTTGTGCATAAATAATTTCTTCACCGGTGGGCTTATTTTCTAAATGTGCACATGTATCAGTGTCGTTATATAGCTAATTTTCGTGCACATGTATGCAACTTCCAAATAAAGTACTCAAATCTTTTGCACTTGTTCACTTCTTATCAGCATCGTCTCTTTTTGAGGTAACGGCCAGCCGGGATACATCAATATCATTTTGTACTTTATTTAATCAAATTTATCTTCATTGTCATTTTAAGTGCAAGAACATTAAACCGTTTCTTCATCAACATTCTTCGAGTATATCACGAGCATAAACCATTCACCCAATACATCAGGTTGAGTTGTGAAAATGCACCAGACATTTTCATGAGGTAAATACATGTGCATCTGCATCATTAGATGACCAAACTCTGAATCACTTGCATCTGCAACCTCTAGAACTTGCAAAGAGGTTGCCAGGTTTTCAGATTCGATCATGACACGTAGCATGCTTTTGCTCATCGTCTTTGATAAGTGCTTAATTACACATATCTTTTACCTCTGAAAACGAGCTTAAATGACCAAAAACAGACAAAAACTGCCA
>BQNB010151409.1:0-15904 GCA_026074375.1 Tanacetum coccineum
ACCTTCAAATGAAATACATAAGCCACCTTCTAGCTATCTTAGATGATACCTCACATATGCTTCAACGAAACTCAAATCACAACTTCTTATTTGATAAACCACTCACAACCTCCTGACAAGTGCTCTGAAGTCAGATTGTAATGATTACGACAACTTAAGAGTTCGATTGAGTGTGAAACGTATAGGAGCTAGCCGCTAGGCTAAGCAGAATATGAGTCATGAAGTCACTTTCTTGACTACAAATACTCATGCGCTCAAACGACACCGAAATTGCTAAATGAAACTTGATTTGATAACCTCTTGTTCAGTGGCAGAGCTAGAAGGTTTTGGGTGTTAGGGGCGGGATGGGGGGGGGGAGTGTGGGTGGGTTTGGAATTCATGAGCCTAAAAACCTAATTGTTTGATGCTAAGCAAAAATTAAGTTAGAAAGAACTCTATGTTATTATTAGACCTCACAAATAAGAGTTTTTACATAACCTAAACTTGATTAAGAATTGCAAGTTAGAATTTCTTACATAGCCTTTTTGCTTTTTGATTCCCAAAACTGAACAACCATAAATACTAAAATGAATAAAAGTTTGTCCTCTTGTCTCTTTCATGGTGTCAAAAATGTTTAAAGAGCACAGGTACTATTCTCTAGCTTTTGTTGGCATGTATTTTGTTTCTTTCTTAAAAATTCCTTGTAGCACACATATATGTTATTAGTGAATCAAACTTTTCGGGGGGCCACAACCCCTTCCTGCCCTCACTATGTTCCGCCCCTGCTCTTGTTGTGTGAGTTTGTGGTTAACTTATTTAATCTATGTATTATATTGCTGAAAATTGAATTCTCTGTAGAATTATGTTTTATAAATCAAATTTTAGTTCAAATTACTTAATTACATCACAAATCCCTAACGCATTTGAAGCCCAGAAGTGGGTTTAGGTCAACTAGCGTTTATATTCTTTCACAGCTCAAGCAATGAAATCACGAAAGCACTAACAATAAATCATTGCAACAAAGTTCTATTCTTACATCACTGGCTGCATGGGGAAAGATGATGTTATTACAACGTTACTTAAAAGTATATTAGATGGTTCCGCGTTGAGGTTCTTTGGCCATGGTGGAGGTGATTTTCTAGAGGAGCGAGCAACGGGCAACACCAACATCAAGAAGTGTCTTGGCAAAGTTGCGGATGAGCACTTCACGCCAGCAGTGAAAGTGCTATCCTCCTCCGGTATAGCTCCATACTATGATGATACTATTAAAGCATTGGAGGCTAAGCATCCTTACAAGCCACCCCCATCCAAGCCTAGCATCACATTTTTTGAGCATCCCCTTGTAGCAGAGATTGATAGTGTCTTTGGTTGCATTAAATAGTTTCTTAAAAGTACTTCATGCGGGAGAGATGGTTTGAGGGCACAACATATCTTAGATGCATTATGTGGAGAGGGGTCTGCTACTGCCACAGATCTCTTAAAGGTCATCACCTCAGTCGTTAATTTGTGGTTAGCAGGGAGGTGTCTGCCTATTTTGGCAGAGTTTGTTGCATCTGCTCCTCTCACGCCTCTCCTTAAACCAGATAATAGGATTTGACCCATTCTAATATGCATTATATGGAGACGTTTGGTTTCTAAGGTTTCCGTGAAAGGTGTGGGTAAAGAAATATCAAAGTACCTTAGTGATTTTCAATTTGGGGTCGGAGTGTCGGGTGCCGTTGAGGCTGTGTTACATAGCGTCAATAGGGTTTTGAGTGAATAACACAATAACGGGTCTCTTGAAACGCTTAGTGTGGATTTATCGAATGCATTTAACCTTGTGGATAGATAGGCATTACTCCACGAGGTTAGGGTGAGTGTCCCTCTATTTCTTTGTGGGTGAATTTTTTATATGGGCAGGCATCAAAATTGTATATAGGAGACACACATATCTGGTCTACCACTAGGGTGCATCAAGGTGACCCATTGGGGCCTCTTCTTTTTGCTTTTATATTGCACCCGCTACTACATAAGATCAAAGACAGTTGCAAGCTTATTCTTCATGCTTCGTATCTTGATGATGGGACCGTTATTGGAGATTCAGAAGAGGTTGCCAAGGTGTTAGACATTATAAATGTGAGTTGTACAAGTTTAGGTCTTGAACTTAATATCAAGAAAACAGAGATATGATGGCCCTCGTGTAATGGTACGAAGTTTCCTGAGGGTTTATTTCCTGTCGATATTCGAAGGCTATCACACCCCGTTAGCGGCGGAAACACGAGAATGCGACATAATAATTCACATTGCACAAGATACAAGATAATACCATCCGAAGTTTACAAAAGGTTAATTTACAAGGGTTTCATGATTCAATCTTGATAGTTAAGACCTCAGTCTTAAATCCCAAATCCCCAAGGGTGCACATCTTTAGTCACTAAAACCATCCATTTACCTTTATAAAAACACACATGAATATATGCAAACAATCACAAACCCATGACATAGCATCCCCACTAATCATGTACCAAGACCTAGCATCCTCGCTAGTCTTATCACCAGCGTGTACCGCCGCTCTTAGGGTCGCAACCCCGAATGTCATGCCGCACCTAAAGCCTACTAGCTGGAGCTATATATAGGGGGAAGTTCCACACAGAATGTTCCACATAGCATATCATACCAACACATATCATTCACATAGCAGTCATAAGCACATAAATTATCCTAAAAACAAAACCACATTTCGCACAGTTCAGAAAACAATTCAAAACACATTTGTGAATCATTTTCCCCTAATGGAAAAAATTAAAAAAGTAGGGCCACGAGAACTCACCTCGATATATGATGATAACCGCACAGATAATCTCCACACAACACACAAACAATCTCTACACAACGAACCAAATAACCTCTACATAATGAACCAAATAGTCTCTACAACGCACAACGGTACCCGACCACGACCTAATCATTAATTTCTCCTTATTAATGTTTATTATACAAATTTACTTATTGTACAAGTGCTCGTCTTTACTTACACCAATTTCTTATTCTCGTTTTAAACATTTATTTCCATTACAAACCTTTATCCTTATTACCAAAACACTTGTTCTCATTTCAAGACCTCATTCTCATTACAAAACCCTTATCCTTATTACCAAAACACTTGTTCTCATTTCAAAATCTCATTGTCATTAAAAAACGTTTTGGTATCATGGTTGTGTGGTAACTATGTAAAACAACTCGATGCACTTGGGCTAAGTGCGACATCAATACAATTTTACTCAGAACATCTCCAATAGTTAAAACTAGACAGTTGACCAAATAATCCAGAGAATCCGACGAGAATTTAGTAAGAGTTCAAAGATCGAAAATAAATGAATTAACATCTCCGTAATCGATACGATATATACATACATATATACATATATATATATAACACCTTAAATAAAATAATAATATTTTTTTATTATTCTCGTCTTTTTATCGGCTTAGAACGAGAATTTATAAAATCTTGTCATTTTAAAATCACCATGTTTGATCGTTAAATCTTGACACTTAAAGGTTATTAAAAACCACTTTTTCATCCTTTGACCGAATCGACACAAAATAAGTTTTCCCACAATATTTTCTAAGTGAAGGATTTTTACAAAAATTTCGGCATGACCCGTTCGTTTATACAACATTTCCCAAGAGTTCAAGTCTAATTCAAAAAAAATTCCCAATTTCTCAAATCCAAACACATTTCCCAATTCTCACCATCTTCTGACAAAACGCCAAATTCTATATCTCAATAATACTCTAATAAATCGCATTTTCCTCCAACGACCTTTCAAAATTAACACGAGCACGTTTCATCTTTTAAAATCCCCCTTAAACGTATAAATTTACTAGTTTTCGATTATTAGGCCATAAGGTCCAAAATAAGTTTTAAAGTTAGCCCGTTAACAAAATATATACTAATATTTATCTCCTTGGACCGAAGCCAAATGATAAGCCCAAAACTTTATGTAAGTCCAATCCAACATATATATATATAAGATATATTATATATAATAGATATATAATTAAAGATAAATAGTATAATATTGAATAAGCCAAAATTACTATCATAATCCACACCAAAACCAAAAACTCAATAAGTCGAAATTAATTGGGCCGAAATTAAATAGGTCGAGCCCAAATAAGCCAAAACCTTTAAGTCGAAACTAGCATAAGCCAAAACCAAAATAAGCCAAACTCGAATAAGCCATGACCGAATAAACCAAAATAAAATAAGCTAAAACCCAATTTCCTCCGAAGCATCGTCAAGGCGCGAATAACCTCAAAAATAATCGAACCGAATAAGCCAAAATATAAGCCAAAACATAATAAGCCATAAGCCCAATATAAACCGAAACATAAATAAGCCATAAGCCGAAAAATAATAAGCCAAAACAAATAATCCATAAGCTCAAATAAGCTAAACCCAGTAAGCCAAAAAACAGCCAAATGGGCCAAGCCCAATATCCCTTTTCTTTCTTTCTTTTTGCCGAGTCCAACAAAGGCCCAAAAAAATAAGCTCTTAATGAGCTTATTTTTAAGCTATCATTTCGAAAATAAGCCTAAACAAGCACTTAACACAAAAGTTATTTCACCAACACAACCATAATATAAAAGTCACCAATTCTTGTTCTTTTCTTTTTGTATTCGACGCAAACAAACACCCTTTAAACACACTTTTCGTTTTCAAGTTTCGATTTTCAAGATGATCAACTTGTACAACTAATATTTAGACACCATAAGAAACATAAATGTACAACTTAAATAAAATTTAGACAACTTACAATTTAGGGTTTTGAAAAGGGAGAAAAATGCGAAACCTACCCCCAAACATAGTTTTCTATGACCCAAGACTACCAAATATCAACCTGACAGTGTTTCTTAACCTTATGCTCTTGTTAAATCTTCAAAAATGATGATTCTTGGTTTTGTGGCTTGCTTCCAATTTTAAGAGAGAAGGAGAGAGAAGAGTTTTTGATTTTGTTTGATTTTGGAAGTATGAAATGCATGTTCAAGGTTAATACAAGTTATACATGTACCATGCAAGGACCACATAGCTAAAATTTTGCCTTGGTGTTCCCCTCTTCTTGTCCATAACCGGCCAAGGTATCCTAGCGGCTCGGGGTGGCTTCTTTTCATGTCGGGTTCGCATAAAACTCAAAAACTTTAATTTTAAAATATCTTCCAAAGTTCCGTAGTATTTTTATTGGTCTTAAAAACACTTTTCCGATAACCTAGGTTATTTACACGACATATTTCCAACTTAAACTCCCCAAAATTCATTTTAGATATTTAACGGACGTGTCGGGACCAAAATACGAGGTTACTTTAAATCAAACCGAAACCTTTCTCACAAGTTTAAAAGTTTCTCGACTTCAAAAATACATCTTATCACTTTAGACTTCGTTTACAAATTTCACTTTTATGACCGATACGCACTTAACTCAAATTTCACGAAAATGCCCGTTTTTTCTGATAACTTTTAACTCACACCTCCACGTTTTACGTTCTAGACAAATGTTACTTCAAATTATGAAATTACTTATTAAATAAGTTCTTTATATTCACCCACGATTATTAAACCCATTCTCTACTTAACTGTCGTGCCGGTACGCGCTGCGTAACGATTCTTGCAGAACACGGGAAAACTTCCCAGAACACATTAAAATGACAACATAAACACTCCGATACGGAAAGATAAATCATAAGTGATTCACTTACGGAACTTAAAACTCTCTCAACACCCGGTTAATCCGTAACCGTTTCACCCAAAATAAGTCAACCGAAGTCAACTTTTCAGCTTTCTGCCAATAAAGCTAACAAATCAAAAGACTCCGATTGAAAATTACAATATTTTATAATACTTAACCCTGGACAAGTTATCGGTTATCACAGTCTAACCCCCTTAAAGGAATTTTGCCCCTGAAATTCAGCTCACATCATAAAACACAACAACGACCACATTTTAATTTCTCATCAATACGCACTAGTTCTTTATCGGTTCACTCTCTTCAAGCGAGGTTTCTTTCGATTCCCCTAGAGACTTAGGTCTAATGTTCAATCCTTACACTTCCTTATGATCTATCTAGATCTTATCTCACACAACATGATAGTTTGTCCTACTATCTCCACAACTTAACAGTTCTTCCTAACCTTTGGGTCACATATTCGGTCGGGTGTCCGGATATGATCCAGTCCTCGACGCAACAACAAAAATCTTAAATCAATTAACGGCCTCTAGTCCCTTGGTTGTTCTATTCAGTGGGTTTAGTCCTCCAAGAGGTATGTGTCCTACAGATGTGTCGTTGTGTGGTGTATATTTTATTGATTCAAGTTTTAAATTTATATTTTGCCGACTAAACCAAAAACAACACTTTAACGAGCAGTGTACCCGATCGGTAGTAGTTTCGTGGTAAGTAGGGTGTCAAACACTTGAAGCGAGGTTAAATCTATCAATTTAATTAATATCTTGGTTATCTATTCTATGTTAATTCTATTCTATTCTAAACCTATGTTAAACCTATGTCAGTCTAAATCCTAATTCTAACGGGAAAAAGGGGTTTTTAGCCTGAGAGACTGGCACGGTTTGGTTGGTGACTACAATCAATTCAAGGCACTTTTACCCACGCAAGCTAATTAACAAAATATAAAAGAGCGGTCAAACCTTATATAAGAAAACTATATTAACCATTATTAATCCGATTAGAAAGTTGGTTTGTTTATTAAGTGCAATGATTTCTTCTCTCGAGGTGGCGTATCATTCTTAAGACTTAGGCGTTACATCATCCTAAGACCTAGACACATTAATTCTGTCATAATTAAGGCATCCGCATAAAGCATCCTTATTTGCTGATTATAATCTATCTTAGGGATTAAAGCAATGGTGATCTTGTTAAACCCTAGCTCATAGAGACTTACCGTTTAATGGCAATTTATATACTAGTAGTCCACTTGTCTAACTATCCAATGGAATCAGAACGTTACTTGTTAAATTATCTAGGTCACCTGCTAGTCAACACGATCAATAAACCATTCGCAATATCCAATTAACTAGTTAAGCCCGAAGCGTATCCTAGACACATACTTAGAAGGACAATATTTGTGTAACTATAATTCTAGATGTATAAATCGCTATATGGAGAGCTATCTCAGACTCTAGATCTACTTGGTCCGCTTCACTAGATCCAGTTGAATGATAGGTCGCATACAAAAGCGCGTAAACAAGTATAAATTGATAAACATAAACAAGCATTCAATGATAAATTAAGAAATCAAGAAAAACAAATACCAAACACTCAGATCTTCATAATAATGGCTAATACCCGAAGGTATTAGCCTTCAAACGTCATAATAAAACAAGAGCAATTATTTAGCCAAGGTAAACTAACCGAGTTAACGAATAATACCATATACTAAACGATTACTAAAGTATATGGAATTACACGTTGTCTCCTATGGAATTGATAACGTTGCTCGACCTCTTCGGCTCTTTTTCTCCTCTGAAAATCGACTTTTATGGTTTAGGTATCGAGAATATGATTTAGCACACTGAAAACTCGTTTTTGATTTTTCTTTTTATAAGGTCTGGAAGTCGGTTGGATATGGCGTATCCAAGTGTTGGATACGGCGTATTGGGGATTTCTTGGAATAGGGACCACGCTTGATATCTTCCAGAATATTTAAATACTATATCTTGAATACGGCGTATTGAGTCTCTCTGGATACGGCGTATTGATCTTTATCCTTCTGTGGTCTTTGGTGAGTGCAGGCACGAATACGCCGTATCTTCTTTGATAGATACGGCGTATTGGTCTTCAGAATAGTATTCTTCAAAATATCTTCATTTAAGCTCCAGAATGCGCGCCTTTTGCAAACTTTCACCAATTACTCCATAATTACTGCAATTCTCAAATATAAACGATTAAGTAACAATTCTTTGCAATAACTATACAAAATGGGTTAATAACATGGGATAAATGATGCTATAAAATAGACATTATTTGATGTCATCAAATATCCCCCACTTGAATCCTACTTGTCCTCATGTAGTCTTAAGAAGTTTATAAAAATGTATCCCTAAGGATATTTTCCGTTAAAGCATTTATTCGATCTATTACAAGTACACAACCAAACACCTCACGAAATAGGAAGATGAAAACACTCAAATCACTCAACTAATCTATGTGGTAACATGTAACTAATTCGCTCAATTGCTCGGTCATGACGAGTATTCTATCATAAGCTTGGCAAGGATACATATCTCCACCACTAAAGCCAAGGAGTAACAAGTTTATAAAGGTAAATATGGGTTTTTGTATGGAAAGGCGTACGGTTGATCAATCTACAATATTTCACCAGAAGTACCATTCCAACAAGGCAGCTGAAGCACACATACATGGCGGTAACGACAGAATAGACATGTGTGTTCGATCACATCCCCATTCGAATTTAACCAACAGTTAGGATGAAGAATGATATAGGGTAGGAACCTTCTAACTTTCACCAAAATTCGTAAACCAACGAGGCAGCTAAGACATGCATACATGGCCGTAACGACGGAATAGACATGTACGCTCGAACAAGTCCTCATTCGCGTAAAACCAGCGACTAATCATTAGGTGAGAAGGAAGTAAATTGTTGTTAAATAAAAATCAAGAAACAAATAGATTAAGACTTAAGATACAAGTTGCTAGACACTTTTTTCCCGACCGTTACCATGATAAAGACACAACTATTTACAACGTCTTGATCATCGATCAAAAACAACAACCTAAGTTGGCGTTCCGGTAACGGTCAACTTCCTAATCATCCCAAAACTTTACATACTCTACAAGGTAAGTGGCGATATCTTCCACTTTGTACAATACTCTACGTCGTTGATTTTTTAGACGTATCAACGAATAATCGATCCTTCATGTAATTCCTTCGGTAGTTGCGAAACGATTATCTTCAAACTTTCTTTCTCTCTTTTTTTCTCAAACATTCTTTAAATCTTGGTGTAGTTTCACCATTTTTACGATCATAATAATTCCGAATAATTTCTTTGATAGTTCCTTCGTTCTTCGGATTCATCAATAATTGTGACGGCAGTAAAATCACATGAGTTTTGACTACTAATATACATTCCCATTTGCAATGTGCAAATTTCCAACCGCACCAAAGATAGAAAATGACACAAAACTCGGGAAATACAAACTTTACACTTTAAGCAACTAGCAACTGTAAATTAAACTTAATCTAACAGGGTAGGTTAAGGTGTAAGGGTGTAATGAAACAAATAGTTGGTTTAAATTCCTAAAGGATCGGCTCTACAGGTTTTTCTAGTGGATCATCACTCTAAAGATGAGAGTGGAAAAGGGTTTAAATGGGAGGTTAACTAACCGGTGTAGTTAGTTAATAAGCAACATGTAAAGGCGATTTGGGTGTAATCCTAAGATTTACCAATTTAAACAAGTTACTCCAATTAAATCCATAATACTCATTATTGTGGTCTCGAGTGATATACCAAGCCAAGTTCTAAAGTTTACAACATCACCGGCACACTCGTATTTTGTGGAATTTGGGTAAACATTTAGAAACGGAAAGGCTAAATCCTCACAATATCTAACAAGGGTTATTGTGTGCGGGTTATGTAACATGTAATTTCACAAAAGTATGTTTAATTTTTTTTAAATTTGAGCATAATTTAAGCATTTTAGTGTGAAAATTAGGACAAGTAAACATTCTAATTCCACACCCCCACTTGATTATACAACGTCCTCGTTGTATATATTAAACATTAAATACAAGAATTTAAAAAGAATTAGAATGAGAAACTCCCCTCATATTTGCTCGGTAGATTCTCCAAGTTACGTTTATGAGCAAGATTGTGTGTTGAACAGCCGCCTTGAAGTTTTCAAGACTCCAACACTTTAAGATCTCCAGATTTGTAAATTCTCTAACAATGTTCGTCGATTTTCTTTCACAAGGTCCTGTGTAAATTCTCAGAAAACAAATGCAATTCTATCTCCGTGTATTCATTTGGTTATACTTGAAATAAATACCTAAAACAATACAGGAAGTCGATACGTCTTATCCATTCCCCAGGATACGCCGTATTGATACCTGTATACGCTGTATTCATTTAATGAATACGTCATATAGACTGTACTGAAAATAAAGACTGGATAACGTCTAGATAGTCAAGTGCATCCTGTGGTGCAAAGGCATCGTTAATGACTATAGTTGGGAATTCAGCTTCCACAGAGCTAAGGTCATGAAGATCGTCATCAATCCTGATCTTCCCATGTGTAGCAGTTTGCCAGTTAAACACCCGACCACGTCTACAAGCTTTTTCTTCTTCAAGCTTAATATATTCTTCCATAGTCATGTTAGGATCATCCATCCTGAAACAATCTTTCTAGAAAAATAGTTAAATAACCAATACGTCGTATTCAGAAGACTGAATACGTCGTATCAAACAAACATAATAAACAAGAATACAAATTATTCGAAACTACACTACTCCTAAAGGCTTAATCTAATGTTAAAAACCAAAATATCAAATAAAAATCAAGATTAATTTTCACTCCCGACAGCGACGCCAAAAACTTGATGTGTTATTGTGTGGTGTATATTTTATTGATTCAAGTTTTATATTTATAATTTGCCGACTAAACCAAAAACAACACTTTAACGGGCAGTGTACCCGATCGGTAGTAGTTTCGTGGTAAGTAGGGTGTCGAACACTTGAAGCAAGGTTAAATCTATCAATTTAATTAATATCTTGGTTATCTATTCTATGTTAATTCTATTCTATTCTAAACCTATGTTAAACCTATGTCAGTCTAAATCCCAATTCTAACAGGAAAAGGCTATATGGTCTATCTTTGTTGATACTCTTAAGCAAATAAGATGACTGAAGGAAATGTCCCTGCTCCTACCAGGACCGATGATCAATTGGTTCTTGTCAAGGCACGCTTGGCGATTAGAAAAGAGCAATCTTATATATGGATCTTCAAAAGAAGGCAAAAGAATCCTATCTTCACATTTATCATAGGATATCCTAACAGAACACCACTTCTTCGGTGGCTTTCACGCTTCGGCCAATGTTCCCTTCTATCTCCATTCACAATTTATGGGAACACTCTGACTATGGATCCCAAGACTGGTATGTCCAGTTCCAACTGGATGAACTATGGTTAACTCTGGATGCTGACTTCTTCGCAAGAGCTTTGGGAATTACCTAAAAGAACTTGCACACCCTTTTGTTGCACTCCAACTAGGGATTTGGTTATAGATTATTTTTGAGCAATCTGGGGATACCCTGAAGAACCTAATGATTTTCTCAAGATGTACGAAACTGTCTTTATCAGCCATGGAGATCCATTCTGTCGATGATCAACCAATGCTTGACGGGCAAGACTTCAGGTTATGACAGACCTAGACACCCAGTTATTTAAATGTTATGGGGTGTAGTCAAAGGAACAAATGTCGACTATGCTGAACTCATTTGGGAAGAGTTTGTTCAAGCAATTAAGACATTCTTTTCTGATGCGGCTAGTCTAAAGTTCCCTCCAAAAAGACTCTAGCCTCAGTGTTAAACCCATACTGCTCGAATTACAAAGTGATCATATGATACTGGGAGAAGACACACATACACAAAAATGCCACAGTCTCCTCTTCACAATTACAGTCAGATGACTATACACCATGGGAAATCAGAGTTTGATGAGTAATTCGGATGGCTATTCCTAAGGATCTATTAACTGATGCTATACGTAATGCAGAATACTACCAGAAATACTTAGAAATAGCTACACGCAAACCACGTCAATTAACTACTACAACAGATGAAGAAAGTGTGAAGAAGAAGAAAGTTCCACCAACTGATAAGTCAAAGAAGCCTTCACCAGCCAAACAAACGAAGCTTGTGAAAGAGAAATCCATCAAACCTACTCCCTCTAAGAAATCCAACAAGGGAAAAGTGTTGAAAGTTTGAAAGGAAAGAGGATTGGCCGTCTTGTAGATGAAAAAGATAAAGAACCTCAACCGGCTTCTGAACCTCCAGTAGAAGATAATGAGTACAATCTACAAAGAGGCATTCAGATTTCAACCACTCATCGGCAGAGTAGTTATTCGTGAACCTGCCTCAGGTGTCACTCGAAGCCTCCCAACAAGAACCTCCATCAAGAACGTCAACGTTGGGGAGGTCAAAGAAGACCTCAACATTGGGGGAGATTGTTAACCTTAATTATATTAAGTCAAACAAGAATGTTATCGGTCTTATTAAGTCAAAGGAATTCTTGTAATCTAATAGGCTAGTCGGGTATTAACGGGCTTGATGTACTCTAATATGTCCCGTGTTTCAGGCTCAAAGCCCAAGTTAAGCCAAGCCCGGCCCAAGAAGAAGCCCATGCGTCTTAAGTGAAGGCATATGGTATAAATAGAACCCTCTCTACACATGGAGAGGGTGTGGGTCATTTATGTGTGTGTTTTCATATGTGTAAAAGATCCACCAAACTCTCCTCTTAATATAGTATTTTTCCATTTCCTTTTAATCTTTCTATCTTTCTCTCTATCTTATTTTCGTGTACATCATGGATATTGGTTAGCTTCTAGTTGTGTTTGGATCATAATATTCGAGATAACATGTGGTATCAATCGCCCAGGTTTTATGGTTGGATCGTGTTAAACACACAAAAAGTGCTTATTCTTCTTACTAAGCCCACAGTTGCTTGTTTTTGTAGCTTATTCGGTCCCTCAAGTTTCAAGTTCCTATACTTCATTACTTATTTTGTGGCTAATTGCAATCAATAAGCTTCATGGTTCTTAGCTTAATTGTTCTTGGATTCATGGATATACTGCGCTTTTATTGATTTTCTTTAAACTCTTATGGTCTACCTTTTCGTTTGTAGCTTATCTCGACTTATTTTGTAGCTTATTTCTTCTTTTTCGTGGCTTCTTAAGTATCAAATACCTTATTTCTCCAACCTTAGTTCATAGTGGCTGTAACACCCCCAAATCTGGGTGGCAGCGGAATATTGAATATCCGAGGGCGTTACTTCATAGATCAATAGCACAAGATATGAGAACGACCACTAAACGTGTCGTTTTAAAAAGATACATTGGATTAACAAAAATACTTGTTCATTACATAACTACATGGCATCAAATTGTTTAACAAAATAAGTAAAGAGATCGGTTTATAACAAATATTCCCAAAATGTAATACGCCCCAAATCTTTAGTATTGACTCTCCAAAGAGTGACCCCCAATGTATCTTGGCACCTCGTACCTTTTGACCTGAGAACAACAGCTTAAAAATGTCAACATAAATTGGTGAATTCATAGGTTTATGTAAATCAATTGAAACCGCAAGATGTTCCAAGTGTAGATTAAGTTAACAGATATGCAAACATCATAAAAAGTAATTACGTTTTCCTAAGCTCATGACACTGAAGCTCGACATGTATGAATGCAATAAATTGCCAATAAATGCCCGTGAATGATGTTCTAACCCGCAACATCCCAAATCTGACATGGTATACGTTTGTTGTCCGGCAACCCGGCACAGTGAGCGCTACTCACCCAAACGGGGATGTCAATCCCAAATAGATCTATTTATAACATTCGCGCTCACAATCTAGTAATTGACAGTTCATGATAAAGGGCTCAGTGGGTTATCGCTACTTAGGCAAACACGTAATCATAGTATAAAATGTACACTTGCGTCCAATTTGTAAAACAAAGCATGTTCTCACCCCAAAGATGTAAATCATTTAAATAATTGTAAAACATGGGGCTATGAACTCACCTTAGTAAATAGTCCTCTGAAAATGATAAATATATCCAAGAATGGCAAATGAATCACACCGTCAAATACCTAAGTAAATACGGCCAGTCTTAGTCTACAAGTTTAGGCTAAAGACTCAATGCATAAACTACAATAAATTGCTAGTTTATATATACTGTTATCACTTGTGTGGTGGTGCACATGTTTAATGTATTTGTATTCACTTGATGGCTCTTGGGAAGGTATATGATTACACACGTTTTTGTATACGTATAAACGTTATTAATAAATATTCATATTTATTAAGTAGTAGGTTAACTTGTATGATATCCGGTAAATATATAACTCGTCCGGTATGTTAAGTGGTTATTAAAATCACCTTTCTTCATGAAATACCCTTAAGTTTTCTATATTACAAAAACAGTCCATATGTTTATGAACATATAACATTTACACTTTAAACCCTTATGTTTCCAAAATTACACTTTTAGTCCTTCAATTTTTCAATAATTGCACTTTAGGTCCTTATATGTTCCAAACAGTCCCTTAAGTTTTAGGAATGTCCAAAACAGTCCCTAGACTTAGAAAAATCAATTTTTGGCAGTTTTAACCCTCTATTTTATGAATTTACACTTTTAGCCCCTAAACTTTGTAAAAACCACATTTGAAGTCCAATTAAATTCTAGCAAGTGGCATTTGGTTTTAATGGACTCCAATAAGCCATATAAGCTGGGTCAGCCTATAAATAAGCTTGGATGAGCTTATTTTGGCTTATTGGGCCTTATTGGACCCGTTAAGGTCCAATAAGCAATCTAAAGGCCCAATTAAGTTTTCAAAGGCACATAAGCCCTCGTTAAGTCTATTTAAACTTACTTAAAACTGTTAAGCTAAAAATAAGCTTGAGTGAGCTTATTTGAGCTTTTTCGAGCTCATTGGGCTCGTTAGCCCAACAACCCTTAACCCGAATGTTTGCAAAAGGTCCATTAAGGTTTTCTTATGTGATCTAATTCATTTTCCTATCTTAATAAGCTTATTTTGGCCTATTTAATCTTTTTTAACCTTGTGGCTTATTTAATATGCTAATAAGCTCTGATAATGGGCTTTTGGGCCCATTACAAGTCCGATAGATGTTTTACGTGTTTGGACTCGATCCATTTGGGTCCATATACTTTTATAGGTTTATAATAAGTCCTATAAGCTGTCTAAGCTCACAAAAAAGCTGCCCAAGTTTATTTGTGGCTTAAGGGCCTTGTTTGGTCATGGAAATAGGCTAACAAGCCCGATAAGGATCCCGAATAGCATTTATCTCTTTTAGACTTGTTCACTTAGGTCCATTAGCTTTCTAAGGCTTATCGTAAGCCCTATAAGTTGCATAAGCTCGTAATAAGCTGTTTTCGGCTTATTTAGCTCATATGGGCCATGTTATGGGTCGTTAGGCCCGATAGTGGCTCAATAAGGTTTCTTATGCACATTGTCTACCTCAACGAGCTCAAAAAGCCTTATAAGCCTTCGATAAGCTCAAGTGAGCTTACTAATAAGCCATGGTTCCTCACTAACGGGCTGTTGGGCCCGTTTGGTTCGTACGTGGGCTGTCGGGCCCAATAGGCTCATTTAGGGTCTATTTAGTTTATTAAGGATTTTATAAGGTTTTGTTAGGGTTTGGTAAGCCCTCAAGCCCTCGTTTTAAGAACTTAGTCCGAAGTAAGCTAAGCCATAAGCCACGTTGAACCTTTTGTGGGCTTTCGGCCTAACAGTGGACGTATGTGTCTATTGTGGGTGGTCATGGCTTAGGTTTGTGGTGATAACTCCTAAGCCGAACATGTTGAGCTTATTAGTTCTTCCTATGGTTTGTGTTTAACACATGCAAGCGTTTACTAAGCTAGTGCACTCCTTCCTAAGCCTCGCCATTACATTTTCTTTGAAAGTTTACGTGTGGTTTATAAAATATTCGTATGTGTGAGTTAATGTTCACGTTGTTGTTTACATTTGTATCTAAATGTACGTTTAAGACCTTGCTTGTTATTAAGTCTCTTTATATATGTTTCCTTGTATCCTAGTATAACACCCTGTGTTTTCAAGTCATTGACGACGTCGATAAATCCACAATGTACCTTTTGTATTGTACGCATTTGC
>BQNB010151410.1:0-15904 GCA_026074375.1 Tanacetum coccineum
ATAAATGATGAGGTGTCATTTTATACACTTTTTCGAGGTCATTTAACCCTCTAAATCATGCAAACACGCCCAAAATACGTGTAATATCATCAAATAATGTCATACTTTACTATCATTTATCCAACGTATTATACCCACTTTTATATAATTATTGCAAGATATTGGTACTTAATTGCTTAGAGTTTATTATTGTAGTAATTATGGAGTTACTTGTGAAGAAGAAGCACAAAGGCGCAATTCTAGAGCTTAAACAAAGACATTTGAATAATACTATGTTCTGCACCTATACGACGTATCCAGCAATGAAGATACGGCGTATTAGTGCCATCTCAGCACAAGAAATGTGTAATGATCAATTCCCGATCCGGCGTATCCACTACTACTAATACGTCGTATGCACAGCTGTTCATCAGTCAAAGATACGCATTTAATACGATTGATGGTAATTATCTTAATTGATTTGATCTTATCGCGGACACCAAGGAAATTAACCCCTATACGCCGTATCCACTTATCCCCATACGAAGTATCCAGGCGTATTTCAGACACTATAAATACAAGACTTAAAAACGAGTTTTAGTGTGCAATATCACATTCTCTGTATAGTTCGACTCTCAGACGATAAGAAGAGCAAAGAAGGTCAGAAATGAGCCTCAAGATCATAGGAAAACTCTTGAAATCTTTGCACAACCGAATACGCGTTCGATTGAGGTTTCTTTATTTTAATCATTCATATATCAAACCGTGTGTATTTTTATAATGACTATGGGCTGATACTTTTAGGTATCAGCCATGTTTATGAAGATTTAATGTTTGGTTTGTTTATCTCGATTGTCTTAATTTATCGTTGATTGTTTGATTATGTTTACCATTTTATACTTGTTTACGTGCTTGTATGTGACTTATCATTCAACTGGGTCTAGTCCTACATATTTAATGCGCTACAACTTCGGTGTTGTGTGGGCGTAGGCTAAGAGTTCGGGATGGCTCTCTATATTTGCATGTAAGTGGGTAAAGTCTCAATGGGCTAGGGTTTAATAAGATCCCATTATTAATCACCTCAGGTAGATTATAATCAACAAGAAGGATGCTTTATGTGGGCATGCTAATTGTGACAAGATTGTTCGTGTCTAGGTCTTAGGATGAAGTACCGCCTAAGTCTTAAGAATGATATGCCGCTTCGAGATAAGATTATCATTGCACTAATAAACAAACCTGCATTTTATCGGATTATTCATGGTTGATATGTTTTCCTTATATTAGTATTTGACTGCTTCTCTATCGTTTGTTAATCTTCTTGTGTGTGTTTATTGCTTTACTTGTCATCAAAACCTTAGCTTAGACACCCAAACTCGTGTCAGTCTCTCAGGCCGATCCCCCTTATCATTAGCTTAGGATTTACATAATATAGATAACTAAAATACTGATAAATTAGATATTAACGCTCTCTCTCTTAGTGATCGACACCCTACTTACCAACGAAGCTACATCTTGACCGGGTACACTGCCCGTTAAAGTGTTGTTTTTAGGTTAGTCGGCAAAATATAAATAGTAAAACTTGATACATAAAATAACACCTACACAACGACACATCATAGTTACAGTGGAAGACTTTGACACAACTGCAATAGTTCCATTGAGTAATTCATCGAACATCGGACTAAATAGCAAATCCAGCTCATTTGACATTGTTATTGTCTCAGCTGCTTGAGGAACATTTTCTTGACTTTGGGGACCGGGACTTAAACTGTCATGTTCAAGTGCCGTTGTCGGACATTGTGGAACGGTAAAGAACTGACGTGATCTGACGCCATTTGAGGCAATTCGTCAAAGTTAACATGAATGGTTTCAACTATCACTCTTGTTCTCTTGTTAAATACACTGTAAGCTCTTGACTGAGTAAAATATCCTACAAAAATACATTCATCACCTTTGACGATGTAGCAAAGAGAGCCAAAAATATGAAAGAACTTAACAGACGGTTTCCGACCATTGATGATGTGGTAAGGTGTTTTCTCATGTCGGGGTATTACGAGTGAACGGTTTTGGGTAAAACATGCTGTTGCAATTGCTTCAGCCCAGAAGAACAAGGGAACTTTAGCGGCGCTTAGCATTGTTCGAGCAGCCTCAACAATAGTACGGTTCCGTCTTTCGACAACGCCATTTTGTTTAAGTGTTCGAGCAACGGATGTATCGTTTCTTATACGTTCTTTTGCAAAGTACGCATGAAGGGTTGATTCTTAAAATTAATTACACTTATATATATAACTTAATATACATATATATAATTAAAATCAAAATATCAATTAATAAGAGTGAGTAAGTATTCTGTAAGGCTTCTAAGAGATTACTTTTGACCAAAGTAAAATCCAAAACCTTCCCGAGTCGTTTTCGACGGGCGTGAATTGAGAATTGTGATTAAGTTCGTGATCGGGTGATTGAATGATTCAATGATTTTTTTATTCTATTTCTACAATTAATATGCAAGAACAAATAAAAGCAAGCTAAAAACGAAAGCAATTAAAGATCGAACCTAAAAACGTTAACGGGAATTAAAAACGCGACTCTAAAACCTAAATTATCAAATTTAAACCTTACAAAAGCACATTTAATTTTTAAAGGTCCTAAATGATAAAAGAAAATTTTAAAAAAAGAATTATTTTTTTTTACTTTTATATTTTTTATTATGAATTAAAAACGGATTTAATCAAAAAAATGCAGTAAAAATATTAAACTGACTTGGAAAATTCTGAAAAATTCAGGAAAAGTGCTTTGAACAATTCTAAGCCTAGGAAAAATAAAATGGTTTACACATCATATTGGAATAAGCTGTTAAAAAGCAAAATAGGGCTGAAAGGCTTAATAGCTAAAAAGGGTTTAAAAGAAAAATAAGGTGAAGTTATAACGAAAAAGACCCAATGGTGAGTTGGCAGTGTGTGGTGTTGTTAAGGTGTTGGTGTGTGAAAGGGAGGTCACAGGTTCGACCCCTGTGGCCTCTCTTTTTTATAAAATATTTTTTTTTGTTTTCTTTTTTAAAAAGTTATAAAATAAGCAAAAGTAACAAACTTTAAAAAAAGACTTTTGTCAGAACTTAAAAATAAGCTAGGAATAAGCTAACTTTAAGATGACAGACTTGGTTTTTTAAACTAAGTGACCAAAGCTTAAACTATTTGGCTTTTTAAACACAATAAGCAAATGGACAAGCAAATGGGCTACAAACAGATTATTACTGAACCCTAATAAGCATAAAAGACTTAAAATAAGCAACCAAAATAAGCTGAACAGGACTTAAAAGGATTAAGACAGCTGACACAAAATAACTATAAAGGGACTTTTGACCTAAGTTTACTTTTAAAACAAATTAAGCACTGGAAATAAGCTAACAGGTGAAAACAGATAGAGACTTAAACTCAATAAGCACTTAGGACAAAGAAATAAGAAAAAATAATAAGCTGAAAATCAATTAAAAGCTTAAAAACAGCAGACTTTAACACAACACTAAGGAGGGTTTTACAAACTTTAAGCTAATTTTAAAACCAATTAAGCTAAGAGAAAAAGCTAAAGAGCCTAAAACTGATTAAGTGTAACACTCAAAGAACACAAATAAACTGAAATTAAGCACAAAGGAGAAGAAATAAGCTAGAAAAAGGGCCATTGAAATTGACAGACACACTACTATTCTTTTTGGCTTTTTGAAGAAAATGACAAGTTAGCAGCTTAAAATAGGACTCAATAAGCAAAATGAAAAAGCAAAAACTAAAAACAGATTAAGTACTCAACTCTAATGACTCAAATAAGCAAAAGTTAAGAAAACAAGTTTAGAAAATAAGCTAGAAAGTGCAAATGCAAATGACAGACTTACTTCTTGTTTTTGGCTTTTTGAATTTAAATGACAATCTGCAACCCAAGGTTTAAGACTCAAAAGCACAAATGACAATCATAAAGCTTAAAAAACATATTACTATAAACTAATTTCAACAGGTATCACTCAAATTTAAACCAAATTTTGCCCTTATTCAATCTGCAAATTAGACTCTTAAAAGCTACAACTATTTAAACTGCTTTTAATCTAAATGACTAGAATTCTATATCTAAGCTACTTGTCGATCTCATCGTAAAACAGAATTTGTTAAGACTATGCAAGAGAGACGCGCGGTAACACGCTCGAAAAAACTACTAATGTTATGCAAGTTGGATAAATAAATTGATCCCAATTGTGCTAGCTCGTTTTTGAGCAAACTATGAACCTGCATATCTGAACATCTGATAACACAAGCTTCAAGCCTAAACAAACCAAACTCTAAGCTGATGCAAACTAACTTTTAGATTAATATAGAGCTTATGCAATTTAATTTTGGAACTAAAACTAGTTGCACACTATTTTGTAACAATAAAATAACTTAACCCAAACACCCCTTTAAACATACAAAAATCATTTTAAGCTATAAAAGAGTAACTTAAGCTAAGATTTGTAAAAACAGATATAGTATTAAGCAAATTTAAGATAATTAAGTAAATACTAACAGAGAATAAGCCCTTAAAATAAGCAAATGAGAAACAAGCGTTTTTAAGGCTTAATAGTAACAGTTTACATGAAAAGCTTAACCAAAATGAGTTCTAAACTAAAAATAAAGCATCATAAGCATTATAAAGACTGAATAAGCAAATACAAAGCATAATAAGCACATACGAAGTAGTAAATAAGCAAGTGAACAGTAAAAAGCATAAAATTTTAAAGTGGAACTTACAAAACTTTTGCTTAATACAAGGGTATAAGTGCATCTACTTAGAGCTTTGTCTACGCGAGCTGCTTAGCTTCTTTGTATAACCTATATGTCCTCAGTAAAAAGTATTTATCTCTACTCATGCCTCCTTCCATAACTAGCCTCTCTGATCTTGTACTAGTACAGTAATTTAGCCTGTTTTAGAGTGAGATGTATATTCTGGATAATCATTATAATGTTTAATTTTAAAATAAAGGGCAGAAAATACAAACCTTCACGGAGACTATAGAACAACATATATTAACTATAGAACAAAGGATTAGATAATAGCTTAAGTCCGAACGCCAGCTAGTCTAGTTAAATGAGAGCGCCTTATAACTGATGCTTTATCTACACAGTTTTCAACACGACTTGTAACAGTAACTTAAAGACAGACATTTTTGAAATCAGAAACCTTCAAACTTTCATTCGAACTTGGAAAATAAGCTACATCTACTAGAACATGAAATGTTACACACAAAGTACTATTAAGCTGGAAAGGTGGAAAAAATGCCAGTAAGTAGATAGTTCTAAACTGCCGTAAGGGCACTTTTTATTGTACGAATATGCATAAAAAGGTTCTTATTGGGTCTTCGGCCTGCCCCCCCCTCCCCCTCCCTGTACCTTCCTTTACGCTCCACGAGCCAAGGGATTGGAGACGTCAGCTCCCTACCATAACGCTCACTCAAGTCTGTAGTATCTTGCGTTTCAGATCTGACATCTTCTTTTCGTGTTTCTTTAAGCACTCATCACTTAAGCCCTTTTACGATTAAGTATCCAAGTCCCATCCACCAATGATATTTCATGGGATTGCCAAGGTGGAATTGGCACCTTGTGGAGTGGGGTTGAGTTGTGAGAGTGATAGGTTTGTCTTGGGGTGCAGGGGTCGAGGTGAGAGTGACAGGATATCTATTGATATGAATCAGTTGTGGCGGAGGGGAAAAAAGTTTGACTGGGTTTTGGGGATAACAGTTTAACGGGTGTTAAGGGTGAGGGACTTACTATGTTAGTTCCTAAGGACTAACGATGAGATGGGTTTAGGACTAATTGTGAAAAGGTTTTAATGGTTGTATGGTTTGGGCCTTGTGGGCCGGTTTTGGTATTGGATTGGGTTTGGACCTTTTTTATTTTTATAAGGTTTATAGATAAGGGCTTAATGGGCTGCCTCCCCGACCCATTAAATGGGTGCGGGGTTTGCCCATTTGAGGTTTGCTTATGGTCCTCGGCTTCTGATTCTTTGACTTTGAACTTTTCACGTCTTTCCCCATTCTATGGCTCGGTTTTGTTCCTTTTGGCTTCGTTTTGGTCCCTTTAGTGAAATATCCGTTATTTCTGCACAATTATAAATTCACAAAACACTTAAATTACATGCTTTTTGGTATATTTTGGTCCCTTTTAGGCTCGATTTTTTAGGTTAAAGGAATGTGCTATTAAGCACATATCCAAAATCCCCCATACTAAAATATTGCCGTGTCCTCATACAATGCCATAAGTAAACACTTTAGAAAACCAAGAATCTCAATCCCCTTCGACTAATTACCTCGAAAAGTAGCTAAGTGTTCATTAAAGGGAATAAAAGAATCATTAGTTTTGAAAAGCCCCGTTTTGACCATTTTTAAATATTTACACTAATTACCACACTTATTTTTTTATTTTTCCTTATTTAAGAAACTAACTAGAATGTTTGGACTTTCGTTATTTTTATAACTTTTAGGGTCACAGGAACAAGAAGCACTTGTATCCTAAATGCCCAATAAAGGATTAAATTCATCAGTCCCCGGAATTAGAATTTTAACTTGTCCCAACCAAGCTTTTTAAATGAAACTCACATTAAATATAAGTTAAGATGCTAACACTACTCATACTTGTAACTTGTGAAACTTTTCGCTCTGAACAATTATTATATATTATGTGAGTGTGCTAATTTTGAATTTCAGCCATGGATCAACCTTTTTAAGAAAATTGTAATATTTCTATGCTTCACCTTCCACCCAAGAATTATGATTTTAAAGGCGAGATCATTCCATGTAGCGACTTTCTTCTCGGCACATCCTAGCCGGGACCGGCTTAGGTGACCTGGCTTTTGACACCCCACAGAGAATAGTATCGGAACTCACGAACCTTCGGTTTCAAAAACTCTTAGGTTTTCCGTTAAAAAATTCATTTAAAAAAACCACAACTTAAAACGAAATACTCTTAGTTCAAAAGCATATTTATAATTTAAGATAAGAAAAAGAGATTTTCCCTTAATTTTATTAAATCAAGTATATTACACTTAATATTAATTCTACATCCCTTTTTTTTTAAATAGGAAAATCTATCGACCTTTAGAAGGCTTGCAAACATCGGTTGTGAAGCCAGCAAAGATGCAACCATCTTTTATCAGTCTCGATAATTAACTATGTGCATTATTTTAGAAGACTGCAACCATCGGTTCGTGAACTTGCAAGATACAAATACACTTTTATTAGCCCACAGGTTTTTTTTATTAGTATTATTACTCATTTTTTTACTTATATTACCTCGATATAGAGAAAAATTCTTTTTTTGAAAATTTAACGTATAAATTTTAACTAAGACTAAATAAAATTATTGTTATCGGACTTTACTTCAATATCGTTGTGATTTGAGTTTAATTTTCGGAAAAGAGCACGTATTATTGTCGGTTAGAAGCTTTTGGGGAGAAAAAAAGCCACAAACTTCACTTATGAGCTCTTATGATTTCAACTATATCCTTGTATAGATCTTAACTAATAATTTAACTCTATCATTTTCGGTCTTCGCAAATTAAATATTTAATATAAAAGATAGTGAATGCTTATCAAGTATTATAAGGTTAAGGGACAAAAAGCTAAGACCTTACACGCTCGATCGAGTCAAAATTTATTCTTATTCTACCCAGCAGGAAAGTCAACATTATGATAAAACACTTATTTTATTTTAAAAAAAAATTAATTTAATTTATTTTTTTGGTGGTAAAAACGGGATTAGGTGAAAACAATGATTGCAGGCACAATCAAATCGATAGACCCCCCCCCCTCCCTCATACTAGATGAAAATTGTCTCTCATGGTTTTAAGAAGGGTCTCTACGTAAATCTAAAGCCGTTTATTAAGTATGCTCAAAGATAAACGTTAGTCGATAAGATTTAGGATATTGGATTCCCATAATCATGCTAAGGATTGAAGCTCGAGTGAACGAAGGACAAAACCACGAGCACGAGAGTCTTCAAAATCCAGGGCAATCCTGGACATACAACACAAACCACAAAACACGAGAAAGGAAGAGGCGAACCTCCTCACAACACACTTATTCATTACTACTATTATAATTATATTAGGATAAGCATGGGTTGCCACCAACCAAGTGCTTGTTTATTAATGAGTCACTAAGCTTGACTCGATCCCCCATCTTCTTGCGTTGGACCCCCCCAGTCACAAGGGAAGATAGAATATGTGAGAAAACGAAACATCCAAGATAGGAATGTCCCTCCATAAATCATCATCAGGCTTTCAGAAGGAAAAATCAAAATATGATCTTTGAAGGATTTTAAAAGCCCGTGAGATAAGAGCCTACCGGTGAAGGAGCGATTTTTTCCTCATTTGAAGAAAGACTACCAGGATTGAAAACTTTTTCCTTATTTTCAGATGAAAATGGGAGCAAAGTGTCAAAAACTAGAGAAAGAAGATCACGAAAAAATGAGATAGAAAATTCATTCGGTGATAGAAATCTCTTGGATTGACTTCAATGAAGATCCCTGGATCGAAAATCTTGTTTCTAGTTCCGGAAGGAAAAGAAACTACAAGATCATATCCTAGGGAATCATCAGAAGGAGCGAAGTTTGAATCCAGATAAAGGGAGGGATGGGTGGGGAAGACATTAGGCACATGAACGTAAAGTTCTCTTGTTTGATTATCAAAAATATCCTCCACCATATCTATAGTGAAATTTTCCGAATCGGGCTTATTATCACAACAAAATGCTTCATATTGAAGATGTGTGGAGAATAAAATATAAATCCGGAATGAGAAGTGGGATTGCCACTACTTTTCTCTTCCATATCAAAGCAAAAAATCTCGGATTCGAGTAAAGAATTATCAGAAGCGTCGGTCTCCTCTAAGAAAGAGTTAGGAAATGAGGAGGGAGACTTGAGTACAGAAGTAGATGGAGTGGGATTGTCCTTTAATGTTTCAATCTTAGCAATAAGAAGATTGATATTCAGTAATTTCTCACGAAGAATATCGTTGTTAATTGTTAGAAGAATATCAGTATCAATCTCTCCATCTTCTGTGTCAAAATCCTTCACCTCCTCTAAGCTGACGAGATCAGAATCGGGAGGTGATGCATCGACATAATCCGATGTCCTACTATATAGAGGATCCTCCAATTCACTTGGAAGCATAATCATGTTGAGATCAAAGAAAATCTACAGAATGATCTCTTATAAGCGTCAAGGGGGTGTGAATTTTCTCAAAAATAGGCACATCACACATATTGTCGGAAATACCCTTAGACTCACTTGGGATCGGTACAAGGTACTCAGCACTAGACTCTTTCTTCTCAGGAATAGTGCTAAGATTCTTGTCCCCCATACTTAGAGAGTTATTGGGTTCCACAGTCGGTAAGACGGGTGTGATTCTAATAGTATACTCCTCGTCATCATCTTCATCATCATTGTCGTAGAAGGCAGGACAATTCTAGTTTGGAGTATTAAATTAATTGTAAGCTCCTACACTTATTATTTGCAAATCTTTAAGAAGTTTACAAAGAAATTCTTGTCTATCCTCTGGTTGATGTTGCTTTTCTTTAAAAGCATGCTTAATTTCAAAAAACTTCTCCCAAGCTAGCAATAAAACCTTTGGCATTTCTCTAAAAGATATATGATTAAACTTGTTTAAAAAGGTTTGTAAAGATTTCATTAGGTTTTCTCTGGCTTGCACACTCGTTTCTTGAGGAGGTTGATAAATGACAGTATACTGCGGGGGTTGATATTGGTCAAAACCGAAAGAATTGGAATTATAGCAAAGATTAGGTTCATAGAAATTTTGGTTCAATGATTGACACTGAAAAGTCTCATGAGGACCTCCACAGTTTTCACAACAAAAATATTGTTGTGGAAAACTTGATGAAGTTTGTGGAAAATTATTATCAAAGTTTTGATTGAAACACATGTCCTGATCGTAGACAAACGGAACTTGAGGTGGACAATCGTAACCATAATGAGCATCATTCCCTCATGACTCACAAGTACACCGTTGATAAAATAAATCGTCTAATGGATCTCCACACCAAGAATCGGTGCAATTTGATCATTCCCAAACTTCACCGTACCCAGAAATTTCTCCACAAAATTACTTAGGAGCTTGAGATTTACCGTCACGTGCTTTGAGCACCTAGAGTCGACGATGAATAGAATTATCTCTACGAGCTACAAAAGAATTAGAAGACAATGGAGTATTAGACATAGTATAACACCTAGGAGTCATAGGTTCTAGAAAATTAGCAGGTCTAGATGCATTTCCTAGAGGCATACTAACATTTATGTTGACATTTCCTATTGGGGACTTAGGTTTCCATTTGTATCCGGATGGTGTAAAGTTAGGATACCACCAACTACATGTCTTACTAACATGCTCATATAGCTTCCTAGTTGTGTGTTTAGGTTTCTAGTTAGTAGATTCTGAAGCAACTATTCTCTTAAGGGGTGTTGTAACAAATTGGTTCACTGTTCATTTGTGCTCTCTAGTACTAATGGGCACAACCATGGGCTTTTTAGTCCTAGAATTCACGCCATTAATATAGTAAAGAACACACTATCTTTTTGTCATTCAGCACACAATTTTCCTCAAGAACACATCAATAGTTACTTTCGAGGTCTTAGATTTCAAACTGTATTACACGCTGGTTCTTCCCCTAGATAGTTAGTTACATACGTTTTATTATTGGTAAACTTAAAATTACTACGGTGGTCTTCTACTTCTTGTTTCTTCCCTTGACTATTGTTAGGCATGACTTTATCGTCCAGTTGATTGCTCTTAAGCTTGTGGTTCTGCTTAACCATAGTAGTGAATTACTCCCTGTAGAGAAAGACACACGTTTGTTAGTTTTCCTAATGTCTTGAGGCAACTGTGATGTTCTAGTTTGATTAGGCTTTGTGTGAACTTTATACATTCCTAGAGCAATCACATTTGTGTTCTTTAAGATTGACTTTATATTCTGAGGCAAAATCTGTGCAGTGACCTGGTTTTGAAAAATCATTTGACAAAATATGTTTGGTAACTGGATTTGACTTTGAAAAATCTTTCTTTTCAAGAGAATCTGAAAAAATAGCTGGTTTACTGGTTTACCTAAAATGGATTGTCTTTGACTTTTAAAAGCATTCGGTTGTCGAATAACCGATGATTTTTCAAACTTAGTTTCCACAGATTTTCCTTTCATCTTTTCTATGAGTTTTTTCAACTCACTTATTGCAATTCCTTTGTCTTGTAATTGAGCTTTCAAGTCTTGAATTTCAAAATACTGTTCACGTTCTTTCAGAAATACGTTTGACTGATTTTCTTTGAAAGATTTGTCATTTTTTATCTTTTCTTTACACTGTTGTAAATCAAGTTCAAGATTAATCGCATGTTTCTGAAGTGCTTCAAAACTCTTTGACATTGTTCTACTTTTTGAAAGCTCTTTTTCAAGATGTTCACATTTTTCCCAGGTTTCTACGTAATCACATTGCAAATTAGTAAATTCATCCAGATCAGTGTACACACCAAGTATTGCATTCATGTGATCAGCATAGTAATATTCCCTTGAAAGTCGGTCGATTTCATTCAAAAACTGTGTTTTTTGAGTTTCCAGTTGAGATTTGAGAGTGTCTACTTCATGTTCAAGAGAATTAAAGTATCTCAAATCAGCAACCATTTCCTCTTTCAAACACAAGTGAAATTGTTCTAAGTCCGCATTGAGTTTGCTAATTTGGGGGCCAAAATTTCCTTCTATTGTGTTTTGAATGAAAGGATCGATGTTACCAAAATATGTTCTTTTGGCAATTGTTTGTTTGCAACGTTCCACTCCGTCAAAAATCGTGTCAACACTCTTTTTAATCTTGAAAAGTTCTTTAGAGCTTTTACACTTTTGATCCCAAGGAATGGATTCATCCATTCGTTTTTCTAACAAAGTTGTTTGTTTACGAAAAGACTCTTTGGAAAATTCCTTATTAGAAGATGTATGACTCATCTTTGACGTTTTTGGAAAATAGTGTTGTTCAGCCTACTTTTCGCGTTGTGGAACGAACAAATCATAAAGATTATTCAACTGATCATAATCAAACGGTCTGATTAAATCGCTTAATTTTGATCGATGTTCTTTTTCAAGACGAATCGTTTCGTCAAATTCAGGGGCTAACATTAACGCAAGATTATCATTATAGCAACCTATATCATACAAACGAGGATTCGCTCTTTGAGCTTTCTTGAGGAACACAGGTTTTGCAAAACACATTTTACAATTACGATTAAGCATATTAATTGTTTGAATAGATTGGCCAGTTTTATATACAATATCATTCAAAACCTTGACTTTGTTTTCTAGAGCAATGACTTTATCAAGTTTCTTGTCTTCACGAGTTTTGTAAAGCTTAATTTGAGCCACTTTTGCTTCTGACATTATGGAGATGGTTTCTTGATGTGCACAAAGCTCCTTTTTCATATCCAAAATCGTTTGATTTAAATCATTTGTTTTTTGAGTATATGCATTAGATGACTTTTCAAAATCTATTTTGTATGGCATTAAATCCCCTTTAGCTTTTGCACAATCAATTTCCACCTTTGACGCATAATTCACATCCTTATACTTATCAAGTTTCACTTGGAACTTCTTAAGGTCTTTAAACATCAAGTGATTAGTCTTGGACAGTTCATTGTTTGCTTCTTTGAAATGGTTATTTGATGATTCTAAACTTTTATTCTTAGTTTTGAAATCCTCAATTTCAACTTTCAATTTATCAACTAACTCCTTGTTTAATGATTTCAAAAATTTATTTTGGGTTTTGCTGTCCTCAATTTCACATTTTAGTTTTTGAATTAAAGAAGCAAGCAAATCACGTTCTTGATCAAGATCATCAGTATCATCCTGGTCATCCTGAACTCTATCATAACATATATCCAATGAATCAATAGTGATATTGGTGTCACTATGTTCCGCCAGATATATGTCATTACTAGAGTCAGGTTGCTGAGGATGTTCATTTTCCATGGCAAACACATTATAGTTGTCATTATTATTTTGTAGTTGAAGTAAGAACTAGACATTCACTTGATGATTAGTAACATGACACTGATTTCGGACAAGCTCATTCATCATCTTGTAAAACCGTGAGTAATACGATTCAAGTGATTCACCATCTCGTGATGTGAATTTTCCAAACTCCCAATATAAATTGGTTTCAAGATCTTGAACATTGATTGATTCACCTTGTTTCAACCTTTCAATGGCTTTCCACATTTCACATGCATTCGGACAAGCATCAACTGTGGAGTAGATATCGTTATCTATCCCTGTGAGAATGATCTGAACGGCTTCAGCTTCAGCATTCAGTTGATCTCGTATGTCTTGTGAAACATTCTTATAGTTCTCCATATACCTTTCTGTAGTTGTTTCAGAACTACCTTCAGCAACTGGAACTGTTTTCTCAGCCCATTGATACGTGTATGGTGGATTTTGGAGACAATGGTGGATGAGTTCACTGTTAGGTTTGGTGTCAATGTATCTCTTGATTCTGGATTTCCACTGAACATAATTACCTGGTGCTAACATTGGTGGACGATCTTTGCTACCCGCTTCCATGATAGCATTATGAAGAGCATTCGATGATTGAGTTTGCAAATTGGTATTTGAATTTGACATTATGAATGATGTTGTTGTAAATGGATATCGGATCTTAAGTATGTAAGTGATTGATTGTGGTTATAAATGAATTAACGTTCACGGGATTTTACAACTCTATGATTAAACCGAGAAATAGAATTCTTTCGCGGGATTTTACTAAATCAAGAAGAAACCGTGAATGAATAATTAATTGACATTTCAAATATGATTAAGTTGATTGTTGGTTTGATTGGTTGTATGTTAAGTCCAAGTGAAGTTTATAAGTCCTTGAGATTTGTCCAAAATGCTTATACAAAACGCAATGTTAAGATAAAACGCAATGTATTTATGTCAGACAAAACGCAAGTCCAAGATGAGAGACAAAACGCAATTGAAGATCACAGACAAAACGCAAACACAAGTCGCAAAGGTTTGTGTAACAAAACACAACACACTTCACAAAACGCAGTGTTTATCACAAGACAAAACGCAATCTTCCTTTTCACCCAAAACGCAACAATTTTATGACAAAACGCAATATGTTTTTGACACAAAATGCAATTTTTAGAAAAATTGGGCAGAGTAGCGTTTAGTATTTTGCATTAAGGGTCTTCAATCACTTGACAAAACACAAGTTTTCTTGTTGTAGGCAAAACGCAATTGAGCTTTTAAGACAAAATGCAATTCCTTGACAAAACGCAACCTGTGGAAATACGCAAAACGCAATACAAAACGCAAAGTACAACTTTCCTTGAATATCGCTTGCGATTTGTACTATTTTGTCTGCAATACAAAACGCAACCACGATTTTGAAAAAACGCAATGAAGAAAAGGAATTTTAACAAGCTCAAATCTTCACTTTTGCCACTAAATCCTTCGTCCAATGCACGAATATGATCTAGGATACGATAAAGATCAAAACTTTACAAGTTTAACCACAAAGTTGGTAGAAAACGTGAAGAAGAACCACAAAACTTTGAGCCGAGAACTTTTGAAGCAAAAACCAAACCAAGTCGTGGTTTTTTGAGTACCAAGACGTGTATAAGACCCAAGTTATGTAGTTAATACGTTTGTAGAACCAAAAACACAAGAATTCGTAACCTTTGTTGCTAAAGACCACATACGAACCAAAAGAAAACCACAAAACAATCACCGAATACCCCTTGGCGATTGATACCACATGTTATCCCATGAATTTAATCCATTACACAACAATAATCTTTACCAATATGCTAGAAAATAAGAAGAAAACTTAGAGAGAGAAAGTAGAGAGAGAAACAAGAAAGAAAGTTAGATTAGAGAAAAGTGGTGAGTTACAAAATGAATGAAAATGTAACCAACACCCTCTCCTTGTGTGGAGAGGGTTCTATTTATACCTATGCCTTGCTATCTTGGCATTTGGGCTTTCTAGACGGGCCGGGCTTGGTTTAACTTGGGCTTTGAGCTCGAAACACGGACAATATTAGATTACAATCCAAGCCCGTTGAACCTGACAAGCCTATTAAAATACAAGACCTAGTTTGACTTTCTAATACCGATAACATTCTTGTTTGACTTAATATAATTAAGGCTAACATAATGGATTTGGATGATTTGTATATGAGTCTGTCTTCTGCTTTACTTCATATCACTCTCGATCTTGAACAAAATCATGTTTGGAATAAACAGTTATACTTTCGAGTTTGACTATTGACCAAAAGTCAATACCGAGTTTGACTTCCGAAAATGATATTACTTCCGCGTTTAATGTTTAACAGTTCCAAAAATGGTATAGATCTTAAATTAGTACTTAATTGTTACCAAAATACAATAAAACCGTAATCTAGCCATCTTGATTGCCTAAAACACAACTGAGATGTTAACAAATAAGCACATATACAACTGTTACAATCTGATCTTAAAAATAAGAACTGGAAAAAATAAGGTGAAAAAAAGCCAGAATCATACAGAACTTATAACAACATTAAAACCATTTTCATGACTTTGTCACTAGAAAAAGACACACGAAGAACATGAATGAACAGTAACCGAGTTTGAACAGTAATCGTGTATGAACAGTACTAAGTATGAACAATAACTGAGTATGAACAGTAAATGAACAGTACCGAAACATGAACAACAAACACATGATACAATACACCCCTACAGCTCTGATGCCAATTGTAAGTAATAAGATATCACTAACAAGAGACAATGATCCGGAGGTCGAGGAGGATTAAACAAATAAGAAGCCATTTTATTTAGTGAGAGAAAAAAAGAAAGATGTGTGTTTTCTAGAGAGAGAAA
>BQNB010151411.1:0-15904 GCA_026074375.1 Tanacetum coccineum
TAGTAACTTTCCATTTTTAGTAAGTTTCCATTTTTAGTAACTTTCCATTTTTAGTAAGTTTCCATTTTTAGTAACTTTCCATTTTCTGTATTTACAAGTCAAACCCTTAATTTACACAATTTACATATTTAGCCCTTTTGGTTTATTAATTATTTAGACAATATCTTTAATTCAAATATGACAAATTCAGACTTTATACATTAAATACTAACCAAACCTTCCACTTTTCAGAATTTACAATTTCAGTCCCTCTATTTTAATTAATTAATTTCGAAATGCTTATTATATATAATTAACCATTTTAATCCAAAAATAATATCAATATGACACTTTATACCCCCCACCTTATTTTATACAGATTATAATAAGTATAATAACATGTCTAAAACAGACCTCATAGTTTCAAAAATTACAAATCACCCCATTATACTTTAAAAATCAAATCGGCTAACTAATTAAATCAACAAAACCCTGATTTGATTTTTCCCAACCACAAACATAATTATTACCCAATCATTAGCATTAAATGAACCTGGAAAAATTGGCAAAACCCTAACCCTAATTTGTTTAAACCTTTTTCTTTCTTTTTCCCTTTATTCGCAAATCGGCAAACCAAGAAAATCCCCAAATAAATTTTTGAACCTCTCCTAAATTTTTCCAACATTTTATCTGAGTTAAATATGATCTAAACAACCTTAGAAAAATATAAAATCAAGTGTACAAATATTATTGGACCGGTTTCATAATTATTTCGAAATTAGGGTTTCGAATTCATTTTAATTCATATGATCGATATAACATGTATGATTATTTTTATTATGCATATAATGGATTAAAATGATGAAAAATGAGATACAAAAATAACCTTGATGATCCTTGATGGTTTGACAAATTTATAATACCCGGTTGTGCATTTCGAACCCAAAACAATTACCACGATCGAACCAAGCTTTACACAATCTTTCCAATATTTTTCCCACCTTCCTTGTCCTCAAAAAAACCTTAGAAAAATCGTCCTAGCCCTTGGAAAAATTTTGGTGCCGCCTCTTTTGGTTTTTAGGGTTTCGTAGGTTTTTCTTTTTAGGATTTAACCAAATAAAATGCATAAAGAATAATGTAGGGTATTTTGGCCGAATTTTTGGGGCTTTTAAATAGACTAATTCAGATTTATTTTAACTTGCTAATTTATTTTGTAATTATCCATATTTATTTTATATTAATTGTAATGTATAAATAATTAAATATACATAATTCGGCATAAAATGTATATACATAAATATTAATTATTTTTCTTACAAAATATAAGGTATTTTAATCTTACATAAATTTCATAATTGTCATATGTTGTATATTTATAATTTCTAGAATTAAAATGAACTTTATTCATGCTTTTATGTATTTTTCTTGCATTAGGGGTATTTTGGTAATTTTACACTTGTTGAGATTTTTAGGTTTTACAACTTCTTCCCCTCTAAAAAAAAATTTCGTCCTCGAAAATTGAAATGAACCGGAATGAGAACGAAACGAAAACATACCGAACTAGACAAAGAAATGAGGATAACTAGCTCGCATAGACTCTTCGGTCTCCCAGGTAGCCTCACGCTCTGGGTGATTCTTCCAAAGAATCTTCACAAAAGGAATAACTTTGTTTCTCATGACTCTCTCTTGACGATCTAGAATGGATTCAGGTTCCTCGGACAAAGACATATCAGGCTGAATCTGATCAAAAGGATAAGATGCGACATGCTGGTATGTGTTTAATTACACATACCTTTTACCTTTAAAAACGAGCTAAAATAACCAAAAACGGACTTAAAATTCCAAATATATAAACCTCCTCTTTAATAGTACCATATAAGAAGGCACTCTTTACATCAATCTGATACACAATAAACCTCATAAATGATGCATAGGCCAAAAATAAACTGATTGCTTCTATCCTAGCAACATGAGCAAAAGCTTCATCACAATAAATTCCTTCTTCTTGGGTATAACCTTGTGCAACCAGTCTTGCTTTGTTTCTAACAACAATTCCTCTCTCATCTTTCTTATTTCTAAAGACCCATTTGGTTCTAATGGCCCTCTTACCATTAGGTAGATTAACTAGTGTCCAAACCTTCTAAAGTTGAAATTGTAGAAGCTCTTCTTGCATTTATTATATCCAACTTGGATCTCCAAGCTTAGATCACCTTTCTTGGTACCATTCAAGAGAAAACCGGCAAATAACAATTCTGATAAATCTTTGTGATTGTTCTCCTCTGCTTATTAATGTAACATACCTTAGAATGTTCATACCTAATCATGGTCATTCCTCCATGTTTGAATACTGAATTAAAGTCTCCAATGATCAGTATTTAGGATATTTTCTGTCAATCTGGTTGTGGGAATAGGACTGATATTCATGGTTGTTTCCAAGTTGTTTAGGTCAACATCTGCGCCCACATCTTCATCATCATAAGCATTACCAAAAATTCCAGTATCATCCATTGGAGTCACATTTGAAACAGGTAAATGGAAATGCATTTTTTGAAAGGAGAAAACTTTCAAATAAGATGTTTCCTCAAATGCATTATAAGCTTCAGCAATATTAACTGTGAGATGGATCACATTAGTAAAAATGGTCCAGCAACACTAACATGGTGTACTCAACATATTAGATACTTTAGTGTGTTAGATGTACAGCTGTTTTTCTTGTTGTGTAGCCTTTCAAACTCACTTTCCTTGTGGCTTGATCATCCTTCCATCTTTATCGAAGCTCCCATTTTTCATCATTTATAGTAGTTCTTCGCTTTAGCATCTTTTTCACTGACCTTAGGATCTAAGAGATTAATGGATCAGATGTTCAGATATATATGATGTATTCTTGTTTAGGTTCTGTCTTCTTCTCAGCTTGACCTGTAACAATGTTATCTCTATTCATGCTAATACCCATTAGTTGTTCCAGCAACAACTAGGCACATATTCATAGATAATGTGTTCAAAGATCAACATCAAAAAGCCAGTCTGGTCCATTTCCTGTCACATTAGGTTTATTTTCAAGAAATCTAATGTTTAAGGTCTCTTCAACTATCATGGTCCTCTTGTTAAATACTCTCATGGCCTTGCTAACTACAGAGTACCCAACAAAAAATACCTCATCAGCTTTACACAAACTTGCTAATGATCTCAGGGTATATAAAGATGGTAACAGACAACCCAAAAGTTTCAGAAAGTCCTATCAAGGGTTCTTCACGAATAATTTCATAAGGTTGTCTTGTTTATGAGCTTAATGACTAAGACCCTATTTAAGCACTTAGCAAGCAGTATTAACTGCTTCATTCAATAGGTGATGGCAACTAGAGTCAACTGACATAGTTTCTTGCAAGCCTCTATCAGTGTTTCTATTCCTCCTCCCAGCAACACCATCAGCTGAGGAGTCCTAGCAACTTGAATTCCCTCTTAAGACCCTTACTCAATTACAAACTGTTTCGTTACACTATTTTATTGAACTCATTCCCATTTATCACCTCTGATAATTTTTACTTTATAGTCTATTTTGATTTTCTATTCTGTTATGAGTTCTTAAATAACCCACTAGTCTCATCCATAGTGCCAAAAATCATACCCAAGAAAATCTACCTAAAGTCATCAGTGACAACTATGCAATAAAACTTTTTCATTAAACTACCCTTAACATTTGCAGTACAGAATAGTGTCCCTATGAAGACATATGTAAGGGTTTTCTGATTGATTTTACAAGTTTTAGTCCTTACAGAGCTTTGTGATGCTTTCTTTCTGACAAGCAACACAAGATGGTCATTTTTCAAAAATCTTGAAGGTAAATCGTAACAAAGGATTTTCCCCTCAAAAGTTTATTTCCATGGTTTTTAAGTTTATGTGACCAGCCTCCAATGCCATAAGTTGGATTCATTAATTGTGGCCTTACAAAGAGCAAGTTAAACCTTTAGTGGGAACAACACTCTTTAGGTCAACACTGTAAATTTATCCTATCTTGTGAACTCTAGCAAAACTTGACTTTCATCAAGTAACTTAAAGTCAGAAGATAAGACAAGACATTCAGTGTCAGTAAAAAGAACATTATTCTTTTTGTCACATATTTGTGACACACTAAACAAGTTATACTTAAGCTCCTTATAAAAGTACACATTATCAATATCCAATGTTCCTATTTTAATTTTACCTTTTCCAAAAATTCTACCTTTACCATCTCCAAAGGAAACAAATCCACCATCATAATCTTCATACTCAGTAAGATAGCATTTGTTTCCAGTCATGTGCCTTGAGCAACCACTGTCAATAAATCCTTTTTTCCTGTACTCTTTCTGCTGTGGTTTCCCTGCACATAAAATAAGAGAATTAGACCTCTTTTAGGGATCCAAGCCATTATAGACTTGGATCTGCCTCGTGCATCAATGTAAGAATATTTCTTGAAAGTATTTGATGTACTACTATTTTTAGCTTTCCAAACTCAGCATGCTGAGGCCTTAACAGCATTAGCCCCTTTTCCCTTATTTTTACTTACTACTGCTCTATCCCTAGCAGTAGTATCTTTTTCCCTAACAGTATTAACCTTTTTATTAAAAATATTGTTATTTTTTGCTAAATACTTGTTAAATGGCCTTATGACTTATGAATATCCCTTTTTGTAAGCATTTGATATTGGTCTAGGATGATTCACAGTTGGTTTTGATCCAAAAGTATTAACTGGTCTGATAGCAGTATTAACACTTGCACCAGCAGTATTAATTTTGCCAGACTTGGTTAATACTGCTTGTTGAACAAATCTTCTATTAGGGTGAGGGTGAGTCATTTTATTAGCAAAGTTCTTATGATTCACCCTACTTGAGTTGTTCCACACTGGTCTTATAACCTTTTTATCACACACATAATGAAGATGCTCAAAACTACCACAAACAAAACAAGTTTTATTAATCATTTTAAAGTCACTTCTTAGTCTTTAGGACATTAGATTGTTCTAGTTTCTTTGGTTCCCTCTAGGATAGTGTTTGTTTTGTTTAGATTTTTCTACCTTCTCTACAGTTTTCCTAGCAGTCTTAACAAATTTTATCTTTTCAGTGCTAGAACTAACAGTTTTATCCTTAGGTATAATTTCTACCTCACTTGCATCATCAGAATTCCAATCCTCAATGACTGGAGGTCTAAAGCTGTTCTTCCTAACAGTTTTAGGTTCTACAACATCACCATTACTTTTTACACCAGCAGACTCATGATTTGATTCAACTGTCTTAACATTACTAGGTGTAACAATAGTAGTAACATCCATATTCACACTTTTAACTATTTCATCCATAAATGTTAGATCAGGTTTGCGAGGTATGAAATTCCCTGTAAAAGGTGGGGGAACAGCGTGATATCCATTATTAGATTTGGACTTATTATACTCCTGATTTTCTAACATCTTAGATGAATTCACAAAATTTTCTACTGCAAGAGAAGCTGCAGTAGAAGAAGCTGCATTATATCCTAGTCCAGTTTTAAACTTGTCAAAAACTTGACTTTCCAGCAAATTATTCAAAGATTTAGATGAATTTTGAAACTTCTCTAATGTTAGTTTTAACTCATCTCTCTCTTTTTCTGCTTTTTCTAATTTCTTTTTGTTTTCAACTAAAGCATTATCTCTTAGTTTAACTTCAAGGTTTAAAACATTAATGCTTTCTTCATACACAACCTCATTTTTCTTATAGTGAGCTAGTCTAGCTTCTACTGATTCTAAACCTGCTTTATAAGATACTAAATTAAATTAAGACTTTTTGTAATCTAAAGACAAACTATTATATTGTTCTTGAGTAGCATAAGCTTTAACACATGATTTAGAACAAGAAACTACCTCGGTATCTGAATTGGAAGAACTTCCTGAAGATGTATGGCCATCAAGGCAAAGTTTGTAGGATGCTCTTCTTCAGCTTGGTAGCTCCAATGATACCCTCCAATTCCATCTTGAGCAATCAAGGCATTTTCAGTGGGAGATTCCACTGTCACAGTTCTTCTATTATTCTTTTTTCCTCTGTTATCCTGATTTCTTAGAGCCCTACATTCTCTTGCATAGTGACCATATTTATGACAATTGTAGCACTCCACTTTTGACCTGTCAAATCCAAATCTTTGACCATTTACATCCAACTGCCTGCCTGTCCTCTTGATGAATCTCCTAGCTTAATAGTCAGCATGGCTTTTCCCATTGTAAATCCATTCTTCTAGGTCTCAGATAATTTGTTTTGATCTCTCTTGGACATTTAGGAGAATTGGCTGTCTAGCTAGAAAAGCATATATCACACATCACTAATGATATTCTAGAGTAGATTACTGTGAGTATGAGCAGCACAAACTCCATAAGCGTGTATCTGCTTCACTTATGCTACTATTGCTGTTATGATGTTGGCGGAGGACACAAAAGCCACACTTGTGGATTTTTGACTTGGTACTTGATGATCTGAGATTTATAGGTTCTTATCTTCAAGTTGTTGTATAATCATCCAAACTGATGGTCTCTATTTCATGTTTTTTTCCTCCAGATCAAAGCATGAGTCTTCCATTCAGATGGAAGACTTCTCAATAGTTTTAAGTTTATGTCCTCTTGTGTAATAAGTTCACCTAGGATCTCCAACTGACTAATAAGTTTTTGCAACCTATCAAAAGTTTGATCCATTGTATCTGAACTTAATCCTACAAAGTTCTCATATTGTTTCTTTGAGTAGAGTTTTACCTGAACTTTCTGGAATCCTTTTTCCTCCCATACCTTTCTTCTCAATGCTTTCCATGACCAAGTTTTGCATCTTTATCAGACATGGAACTTTATTGATCCTTATTGGTATGTCATAACAGAGTTCCTCTAGCTTTCATCTCATTCCTCCTGTCCTCCTTTTCTTCTGTAGTAGTAGGTTCATATTCCTGCTCAGTTTCTCCAACAGTTCTCTTTAGCACTTTGTTACCATTTTTAATTACTTCCTAGAGGGAGTAATCAGTCTTGAGAAAGTATTGTTCTATCCTTATCAACCAGAGATCATAATCCCCTGGGTTGAGGATAGGGAGTTTTGCAGTCAGATTTGTAGAAGTATTCCTACTCATCTTATCACTAAGAATTAGATCTAGTATGTGTTGTTGATTTCTTCTTATTCAAAGCTTCACAACAAGCTCTGATACCATTTGTTGATCCCAATGAATAGATCTTTAACTTCGTAGCTTGATGTAAGGTTTAGTATCCTTAAATAAATCCAAAGGTACTAAGAATGAAACATTAAGCGGTAAGTGGGTAAAGTCTCTATGAGCTTGGGTTTAACAAGATCACCATTGCTTTAATCCCAAAGATAGATTATAATCAGCAAATAAGAATACTTTATGCGGACGCTTTGAATTGTACACAATATGTTCTAGGTCTTAGGAATAGGTCCCGCTTAAGTTTTAAGAATGATATGCCACCTCAAGAGAAGAAATCATTGCACTAAATAAACAAACCAACATTCTAATCGGATTAATAATGGTTAATACCGTTTTCTATCATTAGGCTCGACCGCTCTTTTATCTTTTGTTAATTAGCTTGCGTGGTAAAAGTCCTGAATTGATTATAGTCACCAACCAACCTATGCCAGTCTCTCAGGCTGAAACCCCCCTTTTACATGTTAGAATTAGGATCAGAACTAACATAGGTTTAGCATATGTTTGACTTAGATTAGAATTAACAAAGATTAGATAACCAAAATATAAATAAATTGATAGATTTAACCTCGCTTCATGTGTTCGACACCCTACTTACCACGAACCTACCACCGACCGGGTACACTGCCCGTTAAAGTGTTGTTTTTGGTTAAGTCAGCAAAATATAAATTTAAACTTGGAACATCAAAAATATACACCACATAACGACACATCAAGTTTTTGCGCAGCTGTCCAGGGAGCGAAAATTCATCTTGAATTTTTATTTTATGTTTTGGTATTTTAGATTAGATCTAACCCTTAGGAGTAGTGTTAATTAGATTAGTGTAATTTAGAGTGGTTTATATTCCTGGTTGTCTATTCTGTTTGTGTGATACGGCGTATTCGGTTCACTGAATATGACATATTGGTTATTTAATAGTTTTTCTAGAAATAATTTTGTTTTCAGGATAGGACAATCTAAACATACTATAGAGGAATACATCATGCTCAGGTAAAAAAGATCGAACACGTGGGAGAGTGTTTAACTGGGAAACTGCTAAGTATGGTTAGATCTGGAACGATGATATGTTAGTGTTGGAATTATGCATTCTGAATTAGTACCGTTATATAAAATAGTTAGTACGTTATATAAGAATGCATTAGATATCTTAGAAGATATGCATGAACGTTATACGCGTTTGTACAAGCCCATTAGGGTTTCTTAGTCATAAAAGGAACCCTATGCATAGTTAGTAGATATAGTTCTACACATATCAATAGAGATCGATTAGCAATCATAGTTTTTGTAATCTGTAACCTAGGAAGATTCAAGTTATAATATAAAGTTCTTTTGTGATTCTTAATATTGTTCTTCTTAGCATTATTAATTAGTTTTTCGCATAATCAATAAGGTTCAAATTAGTGTTCAATTATTATTGCTTAAATTATCCTAATGGAACAAACCCATTACAAGCTAAAAGTTTAAGATCTATTCAGAACACCGATCATCAAGTGGTAATCAGAGCTTGTTGGAAACTCTAATAAGAAAACTCAATTGTAAGATGCTAACAAACATTCCTCACCTACTATCACAACAATGAAAATCCCTATCATCAGGAAGGGAGAATATGATATTTGGAGCATGAGAATGCGATAATATATCTGTCACACAGACCATAACCTATAGGATGTTATTGTCAATGGAGATCTAGAAGAAGAGCCTGCACCAACCGGAGAAACATCTGCTCTTCCTGCTCCTAAGACTGCCAAACAACTGGCTGCTAAAAGGAATCAGAAAGAGTTAAGAGCATCTTGCTTTTAGCAATACCCGATGAAATACCTTCTCAAGGTTTCACCAATGTTGCAAGATGTCTAGATCACTCAGAGAAGCAATTCAAATCAAGTTTGGAGGCAATGAAAAAAGCCAAAGAAGATGCAGAAAATGTTCTAAAAACATTAGTCAGAAATTTTATCTACGCACTCAAATGAAAGTCTGACAAGGTTATGATAGGTTTACAAAAAACGCATAGTCAATTGGATGTTCACGGTGCTTCAATATAAAGGAAGATATCGAACCAGAAGGTCTAAGAAGTCTTCCTCCTTCATGGAATCAAATTGCTCTAATCATGAGAAATAAGCCAGACATTGATGAGATTGATATTGATGACCTCTACAACAACCTTAGGGTCTACGAAGATGAGATAAAAAGGTCTTCAAGTTCCACTTCTACTTCTCAGAACTTGGCATTTCTTTCCTCTGAGAACACTAGCAGTACTAATGAAGTTAGTACTGCCAGTGGAGATTTTGGGGTTAGTACTGCTGGTGGAACTAGTCAAGTTTCTCTACCCCATGTGCTCATGATGTAGCATGCTCTTTCTTTGCACAACCAACAACCAGTCCTCAACTTGAAAATGAGGATTTTCAGCAGATTGATGAAGATGACTTGGAAGAATTGGATCTTAGATGGCAGGTGGCTATGTTGACTGTCAGAGTGAGAAAATTCATTCAGAAGACAGGAAGGAACATAGATTTCAAGAAAAACGACATGTTTTCAACTTGATAATAAAACATTGTATGCAACAACTGTCACAGAAAAAGGCATTTTTGCCTAGGAATGCAATCAGGAAGCATCAAGGATAAGATCTTATGGTACATGCAGTAGCAATGCACCAATAAATGAATCTTCATCACAGGCACTGGTGGCTCAAGATGGTCTAGGAGGATATGACTAGAGTAATGATTTTGAAATAGAACCAGTCAACTATGCTTTAATGGCAATCTCTTCTTTAAGCTCATCAAGTTTTTCTGACAATGAGGTACAAAAATGTTCTAAACAATGTCTTAAATCTTTTAAAACTCTTCAAAAGAATGATGATAGTGAAAGAGAAAAATATAGCAGAGCAAGACAAAATTCAGGGTATGAGTTTACCTTAGAGTCACCTAAATCCAGGATACTTGTACATAAAAGAATAACTGGCTGGGGTGAAAATCATGATTTCAACTATAAAGCTTAAATGCATAGAATAAAAAAATACAAGCTTAACCTGGAATTAAGAGAAACGTTGTTAAGGAAAAGATATTAAAAATTAAAGATAGAAAAATGGGAAGAATCCCTCCAGAATCTTGATGAATTACTCAACAGTTAAATGAGTGCTAGAGATAAAACCCAGGTAGGATATGACACACAATTGAATGCAATGAGTAACAATTCTGAAACTGATAGTGAGATTAGTTTGAGTGTTTTTGATGTCAGATCTAGTGATGAAGAGTCCACACCAGCTAATGATAGGTTTTCCAAAGCATATGGGTATCATGCAGTTCCCCCTCTTATAACAGGGAACTTCTTAACCGCAAGAGCTGACATATCATTTGCAGGTTTAGATGAATATGCCATCAGGAAGAAAATAATTGAGTAAAAAACAACTGATCTTAATACTAAACCAAGTGAGATTGTAGTTAAAACAAATGAAGCAAATACTTAAAAAACCAAAGAAGTCTCAAGCAATCAGTTAACAGAGATAAAGTTATCCTTGAGGATTGGAACTCAGATGATGAGGATGATGTGTCTGAAGTGCAAACAGGTTTGGTCCTGTTAAGACTAATGACTCAAATAAAACAGTTAAAACTAAGTTGATAAAATTGATCAAACTTCTCAGAAACAAGGAATTGGTTTTAAGAAAATAAAAGCTTGCTTTGTCTGTAAAAGTACTGACCATTTGATCAAAGATTGTAATTTTCATGACAAACAGAGTCAAGAACCTAAGATGAAAACTGTGGTCAATACTGGTCCAAGGGTGGACAAACCAGTATGGGATAATACTAAAAGGGTTAATCATCAAATTTTTTCAAAATACCCTCATTTAAGAAAGACTTTTGTCCCATCAGTTCTAACAAGAACATGTTTGATTACTCCTGTTAGGCCAAAATGAGAAAAAGTAGTTCACAAAAGTTTAGTACTGCTAGGCCATTAGTGACTGCTAGGCCTGTTAGTATTTTTTTTTGTTGTTTACTTTGTTAACATTTGCTCCAAAAATAGCACAAACTAGTGGTGCTATTAGACCAATTTACCCAAGAATGGACAATGTAAGACCAAGAGGCTCATATTCACCTATCAAGAGGTCTTACTACACAAAACCAGCTTTTAGACCCAAAGACTTAAAACAAGATGTTAAAACTTTTAGGGTTCAAAATATGACTACTGTTGGGATAAGAGAAGTTTTAATACTGAGTAAGTAAGGTAGATACGACCTATATAGTCAAGGTGGGTTTGGAGGCCTAAGGGAAATTACTTGGAATCATGTCAAAAGAACAAAAATCATTCATGCTCAAGAGGTTGAGTATATTAACCCAAAAGGTATTTCCAAGTCTGTAATGGCTTGGATCCCTAAGAGATACTAATTCTCTTACTTTTGTGTAGGGTAATCCAGAGATCTTGTTGCAGAATCATGCAGTGGTGGATAGTGGTTGCTTTAACCATATGACTGGCAACAAAACTTATCTTTCAGACTATGAAGATTACAATGGAGGCTTTGTGGCTTTTGGAAGTGATCCCAAAGGAGGTAAGAAAACGGGTAAAAGTAAAACGAGAACTGCTATTTAGACTTTGCTGATGTTTACTTTTAGATAACTTAAGTTTAACCTTTTCTTATCTCACAAATGTGTGAAAAGAAAAATAGTGTCCCATTTTTACTAAGTCTAAATGCTTATCCAGTCTCCAAGTCTTTAAATGCTTCTTGATGAAAGTCAATGTTGTACTTTAGAGCTCCTAAAGGATGATGTTACCTTGGAACTTAAAGAACATTATATCCCTCTGGAGGTATAACTGTTTATATTCAAATGCAACACAATGCAGTCTAAATTATAGCACAAAGTTTTAGGTATGTGAATTTTAAAAATAAGAACAAACTTGCTGAAGGTCACCTATTATGAGGTTTACACCTCAAAAGTTTTTGTGAATGACCACCTGTTTGCCTCAAGAAGGGTAAGCAAACATAAGGGCCCTCCTGTAAGCCAAGTTAGAAAGAAATCATTGAAGAAAAAGTGGATGCAAAAGGAGTCTGTATCCAAATAGGGGAGGAAATCTGCCAAATCTACTCTAACTGCACACACATATCAAGTTTTTGATGATGTGGATGTTAATGATGCAATAGATTATATGGAGACAGATGCTTACTTGCAAAAGTGAGTTAGTACTGAAGATCAAGTTAGTACCGTCAAGCCAGATGAAGGTACTAACAAGCTAAAAGTTAGTACCGTCAAGCCAGATGAAGGTATTGACAAGCCAAAAGTTAGTAATGTCAAGCCTGAAGTTAGTACCGACAAGCTTGATGAAGGTACTACTGAGCCAAAAGATGGAACTTTAGATGAACGTACTGCTCCTACAACTATTTTTAGGGATGATAAGACCATTGCTGTGTTTTTGGTATCTATAAGCCAAAATAAGGCTAAACAAAAAGGTGTTGAGATCAAAGATGCTGAAGATTTAGATAGACCAAGGCTTACAATCAACAAATCATACTTACATTGAAGCCTCTTCCTAAAATTGATCTAAAGACAAAGGCAATAAAAGTAACTAGGAAAAAGCTGAGTCAGATGTAAGTCAGAGGGAGAAGATGAAGCTAAAAGAAAGTTTATCACTTGCTAAGGATGAGACATATCCAAAAGGTGTCAAGAGATTGGAACAAAAGAGGAAATGCAAAAAAGTTAGCTGAGGAAAAGCAACAAAGGCGCTCTTATACAAATTTTGATGATATTCCAGGATAAATGAAGCTGAAAACTACTACTGCAAGGACTTCAAGAGGAAGAGAGAAAACGGTTTACATTGAAGAGAAGCAAATTTCTTTATGATATATATTGCTGCTCAAAGGAGGTTCCTTGCTCAACTAAGAGCTGCAGCAATCAGGAAGCAAGACACAACAAAAACTCAGCTAAGAAACCAAATGATGACCTATCTGAAGCATGGAGGAGGAAAGAAGCATGGTAATTTGAAGAACAAGAACTTTGAAGAAATACAAGTTCTGTATAAAGAGGATAAAAGGTCTGATAAAAACTTTATTGCTATTGGTTCTACTGAGGATGAGAGACAGATTAAGGAGATGAATGAAGAATCTAAAGACCCTAAAAAGAAGAGATTAAAGAAGAGGGTTGTCAATGAAACTCCACGGGAAGAAGACACAGCAAAGGTACCTGCTGAACAAGAAGTGACAGAGCAGGGTACAAAGAAAAGAAAAAGTGGTCATGTGAATATGATTGCTAGGAAAAGGTCAAGACCATCGCTAGATGATGATAGTGATGATGAACACAGAAAATGTCTAAGGATTATTATATTTGATAGTACCATAGATAGTGAGATTATGGAGACAAAATCTTTTTATTTCTAAGTTGCACAAGGTTTCATCACCAAATGGGGATTACCTTGTTGTCTACAGAGTTACTGGGCACTTCAGGGCATTTAACTATCTAATGGAGGTACTACATATTTTTGATAGGCATGATTTGTTTCATTTATATGATTTGGTGATGAAGCAGTACTCAAAAATCACACCAAAAGGTATTGAGTTGATTCTTTAGGGAGAGTACTTTGGGGAGACTTAATGATAATGTTCAATCCAAGTGATGAAGATGAGTTTTGGAACTCACAGCAGGATTGGAATGTAGTAAGTTGGAAGTTACATGGTTCTTCAGGGGTACATACTTTAATGACTGAGGCAGGATTAGTCATTCATATGCTTGTAGAGAAAAAGTATCCTTTGAGAAAGAAAGTACTGTTGCAAATGCTGAAATTAAAGTTGGAATTTGAAGAAGACAATACTATGGCATTAGAGTTGATTAGATTTGTCAAGAAGCTAGTTGTAGAGTTAGAACCTGAAGACTCTGATGGAGATGAGAAGGATCTTTTAGTGTTTATTTAAAAACCACACAACAAATGGTCATTAGTTCACCATGTTTAACAAACATAAGAACTGGCTAGTCCACAAGCAAACGGCTTATGGTAAAGACTTCTCAAATCCGTTTATGGTTGACAATTTACCAAAAATTATATGGTTCTCAACTCACCTTGCTTCACAGTAAAGAGTTGGCTAGTCAAGGATTAAACAGTTTCTGGTAAAGACTAATCAAATCTGTTGATACCTGATAGTTTGCTAAAAACTATATGGTTATCAATGCACCATGTTATGGCAATGAAGCATTAACTAGTCCAAAAGCAAACGGCTTTTGGTAAAGACAAATCAAATCCATTGATAGTTGATAGTTTACTCAAAACTATAAGGTTATCAATTCACCTTATTGTTTACAATGAAGAATTGGCTATCCCAGAGCAAACGGCTACTGGTAAAGGAATATCAAATCCATTAATGGCTGGTAGTTTGTCAAAAACTACAAAGCCAACTTAGTTGGATGTTGCTGTGTTGCTGAGAAGATATGTTGTAGATAAAAATGGATAGCTGAAGATGTCAAAATTATCAAAGATCAGATCAAGATTTAACAGAGTGTTTGGATCCATCCTCCTGGTCTACAAGATGTTTACACTAAAGAAACATGATGTTAAACAAGTTCAACAATCATGTTTAGGTGTTAGCCTCAAAATATTAAGTCAAACATGAAGTTCGTCGATTATGTATTTTAGTCTTGGTCAATCAATTAGTTAACGTTGTAATAGGAAAGTATCGGGAACCAGGCTTGATAGTTAATCTAATATTGTATATGTTTCGGGTTTAATCCCAAGCAAAACTTGAGCTTGGGTCCTAGTCAAATATCCTGAATGTCACTTGATGTGTTGGGGTATATAAGTAACTTTTCCTTCTAGGAAAAGTTAGTTGATTTCATTTTATAATATTTCATTTTCTCTTTTTCTCTAATTCTCTCTCAACTCTCTCACTAGTTTCTCTCTCTAAAACCTTCATTTCTTCTTCTCCTTTTCTTCTTCGATTCATTATATGTTATGAAGTGATAATCGGGATCCTACAATTGGTATCAGAGCTGCAGGGGTGTATTGTATTTGTGTTTGTTTATGTGGAATTCGTAGCTTGATTGTTTTATTTATTTTTTTGGTTCAAAAAATAAAGCAAGAAAAATCAAGGTTTGATCTTTGTTTGTGGTTAAAAGTGTTAAAGATTTGTACTTTTGGGCTTAGAACTATCCCTTGCATCATTACTAGGTGGTTTTAACATCATTTCGTAGCTTTCAAGAATGTTTGATGATTTTTTTTCTTGGTTGCGTTTTGACTCACTGAAGGGGTGTTCGTGGTTGCGTTTTGCTTCATCGATGCGATTTGCCTAAAGACTTCTTGCGTTTTGTCTCAAAGAAGTCATTGAGATTTGCTCTTGCATTTTGTTGTTGCGTTTTGCTTATTGAAGACAATTTTTGCAAGCAAGTACAAACGTTATGCTGCCCAAATCACAACAAATCTTGCATTTTGCCTAGAAGATCTTGCATTTTGTTCATTGCGTTTTGCTTCAAAATCTTGCGTTTTGTTCATTGCTTTTTGTCTCAAGATCTTGCGTTTTGCTCATTGCATTTTGCCAAGGACAGGTTGCATTTTGTCTCATTGCGTTTTGCTTGAAGCTGTGTTTTGTCTATTTAGATTTGTCTAACATTCTTGGTTGAGATTTGACAATCGTTCTTCGTTGAGACTTGATTTACTTTGACCAACCTTAGACCATTAACTCTCAAGGGCTTAATTTACATACTTGAACTTAAAAGACAATCAATTTACAACAAACAAACCTTAAACATAATCAATTACTGACTT
>BQNB010151413.1:0-15904 GCA_026074375.1 Tanacetum coccineum
TAATTTTTATAAAATTTTTAGGACTTTATTTTTAATTTTTTTTATAGTTTTTAAGTAGTTTAAATTTTAGAAAAATCATATCTTTTAATCTAAAAAGCCAAAAATAGTTTTTCTTTTTCCTAAAATTTTCTTTTATCCTATCTTAGGTTTAGAATTTTAGTTTACATTTTTAGGGGTTAATTTTAGTTTATTTACTTATTAGTCGCGTTTTATTATTTTACCGTATTTGTTTAATTGTTTAAATTGCTTTTATTTAGTAGATATAGATTATCAAAAATATCTTTGCTTTATTCAAATCAGAATCCAAGCTTAAACGAGGTTTCAATTTCACTAGTCGTTGGGGAAACGACCCGGGTGATCATATTTGCCCGGTTTAATATACGTATTATATATTATATTATATATATTTTTGAGAGTGAATTTTATCAAGGGTAACTTGGTAATTTTCTTAATTACTCTTAGGATTATATTATATTGTGATATATTTTAGGTATATAAAACTTCCACACCAAGTTTTTGGCGCCGCTGCCGGGGACTAGTGTTTAAGATTCCTACGTTTTGTGTTTGTTGATTTGGTTTGAAGATCCTTTCACCCTCGAAAGTTTCATTTTTGTTTTATAATTCAAAAAAAAAATCCAAAAAAAAATTATAAAATATAAAAAGTAAAAAATATTTTCATTTTCTTTTTAGTATAAGTAAAAGATAAAAAAAATAGAAAAATCAAAAATATAAAAAAAATCTTCCTTTTTAATTAAGAAATAAAAATCACCAATTGGTAAAAATACCAAAATATAATATTCTCAACGGAGGTATTATCATTTTAATTTCCGGTGAACTTGTTGGTTCCCAAATCGAACTAAAGATTTAACACTTGCCATTTGTGTCTCTACGAAGTACGGCTCACCTTGAAAAGCAATTTTTGAGAGCTACCGTGAAGTAGTTGATTATTTGGTTTAAGTCTCTTCCGTGTAACCGTTAAAATTCATTGTTAAAAAAAATAAAAAAAAATTAGTGTAAAGTTTTGTTTTTTTTTGAATTTTAGTTTTTCTTTTTATGCGCACTCGTTCGCAATCTCGAAGACGTCGACAACAACAAACTCTTCCGGTTGTTGAAAATTTTGAACCAATTGTCAATCAAAACATTGTTCCAATGGCCGACAATCGTACGATGGCTCAAATGTTACAAGCACCCATCGAGGGGTATGAAGATGCTATAGTTGTTCCACCAATTAATGCAAACAATTTCGAGCTTATCTAAAGGGGGTCGGCCATCCAGTTCATGGGTTTTACTGTTTCCTTCTGCTTTTTGACTCTCTTTTACCTAGCCTCAGCTATCCTTACCCAGAAAACTCGAACACATTTTGGAAATTCTTGAACTAATTCAAATTCATTCCATTTCTAAACTACTCTCTTTCAATAAATTCCCTCCAAATGTTTACCACCACTTCATCATCCTTCTTCATTTTACCATTATTAACCACAATAACATTTATGGGCAGTCCACTAAAGCTTCTACCTACAACTTTCAAAAGATCCAGAATCAACCTAATACCACCAAACAACTATTCATTGATCTCACTAGTGATGACTCCAAACTTATTATCTTAAATTATAAGTCTTTCAACAAGTACCCCAAATGCACCCTCAAAAACTCCATCCACCGTAGCCACTTTTTCATCCTCCATTAATTCCAAAATCAAATCACCAACCTCCTCTACATCACTATCAACTAATGGCTAGTTGAACTCAACAATGTCTCTTCCTTCAAGAGTACCTCCACCACCTCCCAACTAAGATAAGTGGAATCTATGGGAAACACTCTAACTCTTTTCACCATCACTCTACTTGAAAACATTTCTAATTTATACTCCAATCACCTTCAATACCTCACCACCTCTTTTTGGTCACCTTATCTCTTGGAATCTATTTGAAAGCACATGTGTGTACTAACTTGCTTGTGTTGCATCCACACTCGTAGGACTTATCCTTGGCTTAAGTGAAGAACTTCAATATATGTTCTCATATATCCAACACATGCTCTCACAACCACCGCCACCAAATTTGCCACCACCACCATCACTTTCTCCAAACTAAACATACTCTATGTTTAGTCACTCATGTTTTAAATAATTGTCAACCAAACCTTTTGCAAGCAAGTCTTATGGAATTCTAGGAATATTAGGACCATTGTAGCTTTTATCAATGTATGATGTATTATTATGCCTTAATGTGATAACCGGTACTTTTCTCATGGTTAAGTATTATAAAATATTATGGTTTTGTATTTTTGAAGTCTTTCGATCTTGTTAGTTTTCCTGATGAAAGCTGAAAAGTTGACTTATGTTGACTATTTTGGGTAAAAACAGTTTTGGTGTAACCGGGAGCTTGATGAAGTTTTGAGTTCGTAAATGAATCACTTTTGATTCGTTTATCGTTTTAGAGTGGTTTTGAGGTTTTCAGTGCTTTCCGTGGAGTTTTCCTGCGTTTAGCAAAAAATCGTCACGCATCGCGTACCGACACGGCAGTTTATTCAAGTATGGAGATTTAATAAAGTTGGGAATGTGTTAATGGGTTTATTTATTTAATAAACTCATAATAATGAAATAATGTTGATTTAAAACGTAAACCGTGAGTGTGAAATTTGAAAGTTATCAGAAAAACGGTTGTTTTTGTGAAATTCGGTAAAAGACTGTAACGGTCGTAAAAAGGTGAAATTTTGGGTGAATATAAGTTGTCAAGCCATATTTTGTGATTTGAAGTGTTTTTAAATGGATGAGCAAGGTTCGGTTGAGTTTTGTCAAAAATTCATGTTTTCGGTTCGGAGTCGGCCGATAACGGCTCAAAATGGATTTTGTAGCAATTTAATGTGATAGGTGTCGTATGAATAACCTATGTTTATGGAAAATGATTTTAAACACAATGAAAATGATAACTAAGTTTGGTTGACGTTTTAAATAGATGAAAATTGAGTTTTTAGGTGATCCCGACATAAAAAGGAAGACCCGAGGCCCTCCCTAGGATCCATTCGGTCAAAGGAAGTCAAGAGGAGACAAAATGGATATTTCTAAGCTAGCATGTCTTGCATAGTACTCATACAACCACCATTACCTCAACCATTTCATTCATTCTCTTATTTTTAAAACAAAAAAAAAGTTTCTATCTCTCTTTTTCTCTTTATATTTCGGACGAACCACAAGGAGGAGGAAAACAAACATTTTTTAAGATTTTCTCAAGAACACGGGTTAAGATTAGATAGTAGGTTGATAGTTAGTAGATGCGGGTTATATAAAAGGTGTACGAATTCGTTCCTTTCGCGTCAAAACCGAACCAAGGTTATCCAAACTTGTAAGTTTTCTAAACTTTGTTAAAAGTTGTACTTTTGTGGCTATTATGTTGTTAAAATACTAGTTGTACAAGTTGATTATCGTAAAAATCGAATCTTAGATATGAACACATGAAAAGGGGGTGTTTGTGCGTTGGCAAAAAAAGAAAGAAAGATAGGATTTTTAAGTTTAAATAAAAAGGTTGTTGTGGTAATTTTTTTTATTTTATGAAAGTGCTAAAAAGGGCTTATTTTGGAGTTTTGCTTATTCAATAAGCTAGGTTATAACTTATTTGAGTTTATTTGTTTTTGGCTTGGGCTTGGCCCAATGAGGGTCCGTTTGGTTGTTTGGGTTCGACGCCAAAGTGGGCTCGGCCCACTTGGTTGTTGGTTTTGGATATTGATTGTTGGATTTGGATTTAGGTTATTGGATTCGGCTTATTTTTGAAACTTATGTTTTCGGCTTATTTTGATAAGCTTATAGCTTATTGGTTTTCGGCTTATACTAAAAGCTTATGGCTTATTGTTTGGTTTCGGCTTATATTAAAAGGCTTATGGCTTGTTTGGTTATCGGCTTATATATATAATATTATGAGCTTATAGCTTATTGTTTCGGCTTAATGAGCCACGGATATATGTGATTTTGACTTATATTTGATTCGGCTTAATAGGCTTAAGGCCCATTGTGTTTTGGATTATACTTTTGGACTTATGTAAAGAGGTATGGACTAAGTTTTGCTATCGGGCTAAATACTTAAAGACCATAATGGGCTATAAGGCCTAATAACAAGTAAATGAATTAGTGGACTTATAAATGGACTAAAGGATTTGTGTTGGACTAAGAGAGATTTTGTTGGACTTTTCGAGTGTAAAGGGATTATTTTGCTACGATTTAATAAAACGTGTTGAAGGTATTGATATTGTGTTTGTCGTAAAATGTCGGGTTTGTGAAAAAGTGTTTTGGATTAAGGTTTAAAACCTTGGAAAAAGTTAAAAGACGTTTAGGCGTCATTGCGATATTTTCAAAAGAAATTTATACTTAGAAACTTTGCTTAAAAGGGGTAAAATTTTCAAGATTTTAATAATAAATAGTTATTTTACTTGAAAATTTAATGCAAGACGAAAGATGTAATTTCCCGAAACCTTTTCTTAAACATTTAATTTTTTATAGTTGTGTGATTTTTAATTGAGGAAAGAAGGATGTTCTTTTGGTATTGTCTTTTTTAGTGTCGATGTAAAGCTACTTATATGGGTCATGGACATACTTAATAATGAGACGTTGTGAATACCCCGCTAGCCTGATAATAAGACGACAAATAATAATAAAATATTACTATTTTTTAAATTATTAAGTAAATATATATATATATATATATATATATATATACTATATTATATATATATATTATTATATATAAATATATCGTTTTACGATACGAAAATGTGGATTATTTATCTACGGATTTCGAGCTCTTGCTCATTTCTTTTCGTCAGATTTCCACAAAGTATTTTGGTTGATTGTATCGTTCAACGATTTGAGGTGTTCGACCTATTGTATTAATGTCGCACTTTGCCCAAGTGTTTTTAAGTCGTTTTCACGTAATTACCACAAACCTTATTATGAGGTAAATTTGATTAACGATGAATAAAGTCTTGGTAAGAGACGATGATTTTTTTATATTTAGTTTTCGGTTTATGTGAGATAATCGAGTTGGAATGATTGAATTTGAAATGGGTTTTTAGGATGGAAAATGAGGATTTTTGCGTTGATTAAGACGAAACACTTTTACAATAATATAATTTTTTTTTTATGAGTATAATTAAAGTGAGTATATATAGGGCGCTAACCGGGTCCCATTTGTGCGCTTGCGTAGAGATTGTTTGTGCTTTGCCTTATTTGAGATTGTGTGGTTGCTTTTGATTGCTGATTGAGGTGATTTCTCATAGCCCTACTTTTTACAGTTTTTCCATTAAGGGAAAATGATACTCAAATGTGTTTTGAAATGTTTTGAATTGATCTGTGCGAAATGTGGTTTTATTTTTAGGACAAGTTATTTGTTGATTATGATCCTGCTATGTGGAATATTATGTGTTGTATGATTGTTTAGGAGGCGGATGGGTACGCTGGTACTACCAGTATTTGTTGTGATTATTAGAAGCGTGATGGTACGCTACCAGGTTTGTGTGTGGTCCTTACCTTAATTGTAGCGCTCAAGGTGGTAGGCTCCTTTTAGGTGCGTAAGTGACATATGGTTATTGATTAGCGTGATGCTATGGTTTGTTGTCATATAATTACTATATATAGCTACTATTTGTCCACTGTTTTGAGATATTGGCACAACTTTTGGGTTTAAGGTCAAACCTACTAGCTCACCAATATTATGGTTGACGTTTTCGAGTATCATTTTCAGGTGTGTCAAATCAAAAGGTATATGAATGGTATTGGAAGAGCAAAGATGTAACCCAATGGGACTAGGTCAAGATGGCTTTGATTATTGTATTTTGTCTAGTTTTTAACTTGTAGAACTTTTGTAAACCTAAAGTTACGATTTATGTAATTTGTAAAGTGTCGATCTTGTATCTTGTGCGAATGAATACGGTATCGTCGCCATCCTGTGTTTTCGCCACTAAAGGGGGTGTGGACAAAATTGGTATGCAGTGCCAAGGTTTTAGAGAATGCCGGATTTTTAAAATATATTTAAAAGAGCAAACTAAACCAAAAAAGTTGATTTCTGTTTTTAAGTAGTAGGACCTCAAACATGGCGAAAGTCAAATAGCCCGAGCAGTTCATGGTATTTTTCCTAAATTACGCATAGCCTGATCAACTATGCTTAATTCAGGAAGGACTATGAAATGATGGGGTTAGTTTTCTAAAGTTATGTTAGAGGAGGGAAGGGATGTGTGAGTAATGTGACCACCTAAAAATGATAGGATGTAAAGTAATAAAAACACTTGCAAGTGTTGAGATTGAGATCATGTAGATTTTAGGATTGCCGTCCTGTCTTATTAGTAGTAGTAGTAGTATGTGATGCATTGAGAGTGTAAGTAAAAATTGTCGCGGGTAGCGATGATTGATTGATTGATGTTGGCCATGCTTGCCTTAGTGTAGTGCGTGTTGCCTTGAGAATTTTTGTGGATAGTCGCAGGTAGCGACGTGATTTGGGAATATGCTTTTGTGGATTATGTGTTTTATGTGTTGACCAGTTGTGCCTGTTCGGTATCGAACCTGGTCGGTGATTATTCATTGTTCGTATTCTTCCCGATATATTTAATATATATATATATATAAATAAAATATACGGTTACGAATGTCTAATTTCAAACGCTTTAATGATTTGTATATGTAAGCATAATGATGCTGATAATTTGGATAATAATATTTTATATTTATACCCTTTTATCGTGTTATCACAGGATGTCTACCCCAGTGTTTGTTGACCCGGAGAGTTCCACCCAGGCCGATGGAGCTCAGAGCTCCCGAGTGCCCATACCACTTCTTGATGATCCCTATAAGCCCATTAGGCAGGCTTATTTGGATGGGACGGACACTGAGTCCGAGCCTTTCAAGGACCCCATTGATACTGAGACACTTAAGTCACCCCTCACTATAGCACCACCTATATCACCATCTGAGAGTGCACCACCCGTTTTGGTTCCCATTCTCCACAGGACCGCACGTATGGCTATGCACGTTCCACCTGCGATGTCATCGGGCCTCTCTGCCAGTATGGTAGAGGTGGCAGCTATGTCGGATTCCGTGTTCCATAAGAGGTTTAGGTCCTCTTACGAGAGTTCGCCGTCTTTGTCACCGCCAGACCTTCCTTCACGGAAGCGTTATCGAGGTACATCTGAGTTAGTAGAGGATAGTGAGGAGGATGATGAGGAGGAGGATGAAAAGGATAAGGAGATATAGGAGAGTATGGATTCTGACAGTGTGAGTGAGGATGCAGAGGATGAGGGTCCTACCGAAGAGGATGAGGATCCTGCTGCGGGGGACGAGGGTCTTACTGCAAGGGTCGAGGGCCCCGGTATGGATGATGAGAGTTATAGTTTAGACGACGAGGGTCATGGTGTAGAGAGTGAGACTTGGTTTAAAGGATGGTGAGGAAGTTGTACCTGGGGGTCAGCAGCAGGCAGCTCCGGTTGTGGGGACAACTGTAAACGCGTCTTTAGGACTTGGGTATGGAGCGTTGAGGCGTCGAGAGTTAGCATTAGAGGAGGATCATGTATACAGTACGTTTGAGGTTGGACAGGGTTCTGGATCTGCACTAGAGTCCGAGAGAGCTAAGAGGGTGTCGGCATCTAGACAGCCCACACTCACCACATGGACAGACCCGGAGGACGGTATGGTCTATTTTGATGTTCCTGGTTACCCACCACCAGCACCACCTGTACAGACACCACCTTCACCCGAGTGGACATCTGGTTCACTTCCCATTTCTCCATCACCTTCTGTTATTCCATCACCTATTTCATCACTGTTGATTGTACCATCTCCTGTAGCTACACCCGCTGCAGTTGAGACTGAGGGATTTCTGACTGAGCTGGGAGCTCAAGTCGAGATGCAAGGGGGATTGATTCGTGATTATGTAGTATGATTGGAGGAGCTATCGCTTGCTCTGTTTGAGAGGTATGATAGGGACATAGGAGAGTTATTTACCAGGTCGGGGGCGGTTAGGGATGAGATTTTCTCCCGGAGGTACCGATTTAGGAGTCTAGAGTACGAGCAGGAGCGGGTCGCAGTGACATTTGGAGCAATATAGAGACCAGTGTTAGCCCTAGAGTCATGGGCAGGTCAGACGGATGCACAAAGAGCAGCTCTGTGGCATGCCATCAGTGATGTACAGGGAGAGAACCGAGATTTGCGAATACAGCTTGCTGAGGAGAGACGTGCGCGATTAGAGTTGGCCGAGGTTGTTGTCAGTATGAGGAGAGGGCAGGAGCCCAAAGGAGATGCGTAGGATATACGAGGTTTGGGTTAGTAGTTTCTATGTATATCACTAAACCGAGTAGCTTCGGTTAGTGTCAGTTATGCTTAGAAAAGTTTCTTTTTGTATTGGTGGTTATGGCAAATCATTCTAGTTATTAGGTGATTTGTATTTAAATCGTTTTGTATTAGTGAAGGAAATTTTGTTCGATCTTCGTGGATAGCAGTATTTTGTGTTGTTTCGTGTTAGTTTGAGAGCGCAGTTTTGCCCGTGTGTGAGTGCGTTGCGATTGGTTTTTTTCGTAGATAGACCGATACCCACTTCCTTACAAGGTTTTGGCGAACGTGTAGTTACTATATTTTGGAGTACAGATCTGAAACTAACTCATAGGGCGTCACCGCTAGTGTTGACTTGTTCAAAAAAATCTTTGGATGAAGATCCCAAAAGAACTTTTGCATAGTAGAGCCTACAAACAAAACCAATTTTAGTATTAGATATTATACACCAATGGATGCATTGAGAAATAAATAATAAATTGTTAATGTAATAAGTTAGATGGTGCGGTTCGAGATTAAGAGAGCAATACTAGACACAGAGGCGAGCCTAGGTTGTGTCTAGTCGGTGCCTAGGAACAACTAATTTTTTTTGCTTTCGTAAGCGATGTTGGTTGTAAAAATTGTGGAACCGCCTTTGTAATCTTAAACAACAAAAGTGATACCAACAATAAAAAATATAACAAGTTTTACAATTACCTAAATAGTTTGTCAAGAGTATTAACACATAAAATAATTGTTTCACAAAACATAGATTAGACGAAAACTTTGATCTTGTACTTACAACATTCAAAAAATACACGTAAGCTCCTCTAGCCACGTATGCCAAATTTTATATGAATCATTTTTGGTTCTTCCTTGCTTACATGAAGATTGATTAATCGGCAAGGTTTGACCATTTACATATATGCTCTCCAAGTTTATACCAAAGTTTATCCTGAAAGCATGTACGAGTTGGTATACGTTAATAACTAAAGACTCTCTATTTATAATGTCATAGTGATTCTTTTAGCATTAAAAACATGTAAGTCTAATAAACTGTGATAACCGGTAATATTTCCAGGGTTAAGTATTATAAAATATTATAGTTTTGTATTTTGAAGTCTTTCGATCTTGTTAGTTTTCCGGATGAAAGCTGAAAAGCTGACTTCTGTTGGCTATTTTTGCGTAAAACGGTTTCTGTTTAACCGAGAGTTTGATGGAGTTTTAAGTTCATAAATGAATCACTTTTGATTCGTTTTTCTGTTTTAGAGTGGTTTTGGAATTTTCTGTGCTTTCCGGGAAGTTTTCCCGTGTTAAGCGAAAAATCGTCAAGTATCGCATACCGGCACGACAAGTTTATTCGAGTGTGGAGATTTAATGAAGTTGGGAATGTGTTAATGGGTTTATTTATTAAAATAAATTCATAATAATGAAATAACATTGAATTAAAACGTAAATTATGAGTGTGAGACTGGGAAGTTATCAGAAAAACGGTTGTTTTCGTGAATTTCGGTAAAAGACTGTAGCAGTCGTAAAAAGGTGAAAATTTGGATGAATATAAGTTGTCAAGCTATATTTTGTGATTTGAAGTGTTTTTAAATGGATAAGCAAGGTTCGGTTAAGTTTTGTCAAAAATTCATGTTTTTAGTCCGGAGTCGGCCGATAACGGCTCAAAATGGATTTTTGTAGCAATTTAATATGATAGGTGTCGTATGAATAACCTAAGTTTATGGAAAAATGATTTTAAACGCTATGGAAATGATAACTAAGTTTGGTTGACGTTTTAAATAGATGAAAATTGAGTTTTTAAGCAATCCCGACACGAAAAGAAGAACCTGAGCTCCCTTGTATACCCTTTGGACGTGTACAAGGGGGAGGGGACAACAAGGCTAAAATTTGGATTGGTTTGTCCACACTTGGTACATAAACATTTCATTTACCACCATTTCACACACATACATGCACATTCCAAATTTTGAAAAAACAAAATATCCTATCCCTTTCTTCATTTTTGTTTTCGTCGAGCACAAGAAACACAAGAAACATTTGGGTTTGAAGATTTATCAAGAACGGGGTTAAAAAGATCGATAGTGGGTTAATATTAGTTAAACGCAAGTTGATAGATAAAGTTGTGGTTCTTCCTTTCTCGCGTCTAAACCGAACCAATCACGCCATTTTGGTAAGTTTTCTAAACTTAAAATTTTATTGTACTTCTAAGCTTATTATGATGAGTTATTAGTAGTTGTACAAGTTGATCGTCAAAAAGGTCGGGTCTTGATATTAAAAAAGGTATGAAAAGGGTGTTTGTTTGCATCGACCTAGCAAAAGAAAAAAGACAAGATTTTTAAATTTGAATAAAGTGGTTGTAGTGGTAATTTTATATTTTATAAAAGTGATAAAAAGGGGCTTATTTTGAAGTTTTGCTTATTCAATAAGCTAGGTTATATCTTATTTGAGTTTATTTATTTTTGGTTTGGGCTTGGCCCAACAAGGGTCCGTTCGGTTGTATGGATTCGACGCCAAGGTGGGCTCGGCCCACTTGGTTGTTGGTTTTGATATTGGTTATTGGATTTGGAGGTTGGACTTGGTTATTGGGTTGGTTTTGGTTTCGGCTTACTTTGAGCTTGTGGCTTATTTAATTTTTGGTTTATATACTAAGCTTATGGCTTATTTTTGGTTTTCGGCGTATATATTAAGCTTTTAGCTTATTTGGTTTCGAGCTATATAAAAAGCTTATGGCTAATATTCGATTTGGCTTAATGGGTTTAAGGCCTATTGGATTTTGGTTTATATTTTGAGCTTATGAAAAGAAGTATGGACTAAGTTTTTTTATTACTATCGGGCTAAGTATTAAAGACCATAATGGGCCATAAGGCCTAATAACAAATAAATGGATTTGTGAACTTTATAAATGGACTAAAGAAATTATGTTGGACTAAGAGATATTTTGTTGGACTTGCCGGATGTAAAGGGGTTATGTTGCTACGGTTTGATAAAACGTGTTGAAGGTATTGATATTGTGTATGTCGAAAAACGTCAGGTTTGTGAAAAAGTGTTTTAGATTAAGGTTTAAGACCTTGGAAAAAGTCATAAAGGCGTACGGGTCATGTCGAATTTTCGAAAGAAATTTATACTTAGAAACATTGTTTAAAAGGGGAAATTTTTAAGGATTTTATTAATAAAAAGTCATTTTACTCGAGAATTTAATGCAAAGTAAAATATATTTTTCCCGAAATATTTTTCTTAAACATTTAATATTTATAGTCGTTGCGTCAATTTTAATTGATGAAATGAAGGGTGAATCTTAAGATTAAGTGTCGAGGTAAAAGTTATTGGTCATGGACGTATTAAAGTAACGAGATGTTGTAATTACCCCGTTAGCCCGATAATAAGACAAAAATAATAATAAAATATTATTATTTTTATTTAAATTATTAATTACTTATATTATATATATATATATATAATTATATATATTTATAATAATAAATAAATATATATAAATAGTATATAAAGTATATATAAATATCTACTCGTATGTATTGCAAAAATGAGGATTAATTTATCGTTCGGCAAGTGAGTTTTTAACACCATTTCTTTTCGTCAGAATTTCCGCGTAGTATATGGTTGAATTGTATCGTACACATTTACGATTTGAGGTGTTTGAACCGTATTGTATTGATGTCGCACTTTGCCCAAGTGTTTTGAGTCATTTTCGTGTAATTACCACACAACCATAAAATGAGATAAAGTTTTGATAACGAGATAAAGTCTTAGTGATAAACGACGTTCTTTGAAATGAGTTACCGGTAATGAGTATACAAGTTTTGTGATCGATATGAAAAAAAATTTTTTTTTAATGAAAATGGGATTTTGGGATGAAAATGAGGATTTTGCGTGAGAGAGACGAACACTTGTACAATAAGATAATTTTATACGAGTATTGATAAAGTGAGTATATATTAGGTCGTCAGCCGGGTAACATTTTTGCGCTGACGTAGGAGATGTTGAGCTTTGCCTTAACTGAGATTGCGCGGTGCTTTTGAATGCTGATTGCAGGTGAGTTTCTCGTAGCCACCACTTTTACGTTTTTCCGTTGGGGGCAAATGAATACTCAAATATGTTTGAAATGTTTTGAATTAATATGTTCGAAAAATGTGGTTTTGTTTTTTTTGGGACAAGCTATGTGCTTTAATGACTTGCTAGTGAATATTAAGTGTTTGTATGATTGTTTGGAAGCGGATGGGTACGCCTACCCAGCATGTTGTATTATTGGAGGGATGGGTACGCCTACCCATGTTTTGTGTGTGGCCTGCTTAATTTTAGGGCTCCAGCTGGTAGGCCCTTTAGTGCGTAAGTGACATATGGATTGTATTGATATACGTGATTGCTAATAGTTGTTTTGCATATATACCACTGTCATATAGCACTATTGTCCACTGTTGAAATGTTGTCACAGCTTTTGGGTTTAAGGTCAAACCTACGAGCTCACCAACATTATTGTTGACGTTTTCGAGTATCATTTTCAGGTGTCTCAAATCAAAGGTATGTGAATGGTATTAGACGAGAAAAGATGTAACCCAAGGGGACTGGGTCGAGATGGTCATGATTATAGTATTTTGTCAAGATTTTAACTTGTAAAGTTTCTGTAAACTCAAGTTTCATGAATGTAAATTATAAAGTGTATGATCTTGTATCTTGTGCGATGAATGGTATTGTCGCATCCCATGTTTTCGCCACTGACGGGGTGTGACAGCCTTCTTCTGGATACGGCGTATTGGATCTTGTTTCCTTCGTTGTCTTTGGTGAGTGCAGGCACAAATACGCCGTATCTTCCTTGATGGATATGGCGTATTGGTTGTCAGAACAGTAATCTTCAAAATATCTTCGTTTAAGCTCAAGAATGCGTGCCTTTTAGTCAATCTTCACCAAGTACTCCTTAATTACTTCAATTCTCAAATACAAATGATTAAGTAACAATTCTTTGCAATAATTATACAAAATAGGTTAATTACATAGGATAAATGATGCTATAATATAGACGTTATTTGATATCATCAACCCCACCTTTAGTTCCAACTCATGGGGTGGGAATCCAGAGAAAGTGCTGGTGTTTAGATACTCCATTAGGTAAAGCAGCTCTGTCTCACTTGTCTCTTTTCCCATTGGGATAGCTTGATCATTAATTAAATACGTTTTGCTTGGACCTTCAATGTCAGGCAGAATTTTAGCATTGACAATGTCTGCAGTCTCATTTTTTGGACATATGATTGCTTTCTCTTGCAGAGTTTTTGCAGTTGGTGTTCTAAGAGTCATGTCATCATATATGAAATCAATGAGCTGAGAAAGCCCTGTTTCGTCTACGGTGACCAAGCAGCCAGGCGGAATTGTAATCCAGGAGCTGGCATGAGCATCTTTTTCATCAGGTTCCCCTATTTCACCGTTGCCTACATCAAGAAGGCATTTGGCAAAAGCTTCTGAGCGCTGCCGTTTCTTAGTAGTTAAATCAGATCTTAGATGTCGCATATTTTCCTTCAATGTGCAAATCTTGAAGTGCCACCATAAGTGTGATTCCGCGATTAAAGCAGCGATTAATTCTTCTTTTGTAGCTCCTTTCTTTACTGGCAGGGTTTGGAAGAAATCACCTCCTAGTATAATTGTCTTTCCTCTGTGTGGAAAACTAGAAGGGGGGTTGAATAGTTTACCGCTTTTTAAATTTAAGTTTTATGTATGTTTGTAAAACTTATATTCGACCTTTTTGTGAATTCAATGCTTGCACAATATGAACAATGTAAATATATGAAATGATAAAGTAAGACAAGAGATAAGAGTAAGAACAATCAAACCACAACGCGAGGATTTATAGTGGTTCGGTAACGAAGCACCTCTTCGCCCTACTCCACTCCCCGAGCACCAAACTCGAGAGTTTTCTTCACTATGTCAACAAACTCCCTTATGGCGGAGAAAACCGTACACAACGTTGCTTATATCAATTTACGACACTAAGCTAAATGTCGAGTTCTAATCTTAGCTAGAACCAATCTATCACAACACAACTTCACGACTTGTTCACGACTTCACAACTTCACGACTTCTTCACAACTTCACAACTTCTTCACAACTTCACGACTTCTTTAAAACTTCACGACTTCTTCACAACTTCACGACTTCACTTCACCACACTACTTATATCACAACTACCTAACACTACTTGGTAAGATCACAACGATCTAACTATACTTACAAAGATCACCAAGATCTAGCTACTACACACAACTACAAGATATACAATTGATTTACAAATATGTGATATGAATGCAACAAGATTGCTATGCACACTAAGGTGTAATACTTCTTCACTTGATGATGGAAGTATTCTTCTCTTGCACTTGAGGAATATAGCTTGGATCACTTGGAAACAAAGCTTTATGATTAAATGATCAAAGGATTTTAGAGAGGATAAGTGGGCTGTTTTGAGCAGAAAGAATGAGTGCAAAAGGTGAGAAAAATGTTGAGGAATAGTCCAGTATTTATAGGACAAGAAGGAGGAGCGGAGTCTATGGCCGGCCCCCTTATAATTAAGGGGGCCGCCCATGTATTTAAGGGGGCCGCCCCTTTCAGACGCTCCTCTTTTTTGTCCTATCCAGGGGAGGTGTTTACTGGACCTTTTCTAGCCGTTTTAGGTTCGAAAATTTGAAATTCAAAATGTTTATTTTGAATAAAACATTTCTTTTAAATGTAGAAAATGTTTTGTAAGTTTATAAACATGTTTACAACATTTTATAAAAGTTTGAGGTTGAATAAAAATTTCCTTTGATCATAAAATCCATTAAGCATTTATTTATTCATACCTTTAAGTGATGTAATTGTTGAAATGAGAATTTACTACTAAATACTTGTTTACGTTTAATTTTACGTTGAACGTTTTTATATTTTGTGATTATCAAAACGTAAAGATGTGAAAAATATTATTAATGTTTTTAGGCATTATATTTTATCAACACTCCGAATAAAAGGTTTGGAGCATCCATTAGGTCTCTTAGTGTTCTGTCAAGTGTTTCAAAACAATGCCTGTCGTTCATCAGGGATTCATTCCAAATAATCAAGTTTGCTTAAACTAATAAGTTTCCGAACTGACTCTTTTTTTGCGTGGCAAAGAGACTCGTCAGTCAATTCTAATGGTTGCTTAAATCTGGAATGAGTCGTGCGTCCTGTTGGCAGAAGCAGAGATGCGATGCCTGACAAAGCTACTGCTAAGGCAATTTTACCTTCGGCCCGAAGTGAACTAATAACTGTTTTCTATAAAAACGTTTTCCTGGTACCACCGTGTCCGTACACAAACAGAAGCTCTTGTTGGTTAGCGAGAGATGCGCCCATGATGAGATCATAGATCTTTTTCTGATCATGATTGATGTGTCGTTGTGTAGGTGTTATTTTATGTATCAAATTTTACTATTTATTTTATGCCGACTATACCTAAAAACAACACTTTAACGGGTAGTGTACCCGGTCGGTAGTAGTTTCGTGGTAAGTAGGGTGTCGAACACTTGAAGCGAGGTTAAATCTATCAATTTAATTAATATCTTGGTTATCTAATCTATGTTAATTCTATTCTAAACC
>BQNB010151414.1:685-15903 GCA_026074375.1 Tanacetum coccineum
TGTACCTGGTTCTGAGTACTCGGAGTACTTAGTACCATCTGACGATGAGGTACCTATTGAGGATCAACCTCTACATGCTGATGCTTCACCTACAGCCCTATCACCGGGCTATGTTGCTGACTCTGATCTGGAAGAGGATCTAAAGGAGGACCCCGCTAATTATCCTGCTGATGAAGGGGATGATGATGATGATGAGGAGGACGAGGAAGAGGAGGACGAGGACTCGGAGGAGGAGAAGGAGGAGGAAGAGGAGGAGCATCTAGCTCCGGCTGACTCTACTACATTACATGCTATTAACCCTGTCCCATCAACTGAGGATACAGAGGCATTTGAGACCGACGAGTCTACTCCTACACCACCACCACCCAGATTACCTCAGACTAGAGTCCCTTTTTCTCATACACGTCTCCGTAGAGCACGAAAGACTGTTAGACTCCAGCCACCTATGACAGCATCTACTAAGGCACTCATTGCTGAGTTTGCTTTTGCACCTACACATCCATCACCACCACCATCTCCATTATCTCCTTGGTCATCTCCACTCCCACAGATACCATCTACACCCTTACCACTACCATCACCACCTACTCATACTAGCCCTACCTATGTTGAGGCACCACTGGGCTACAGAGCGGCCAAGATTCGGTCAAGATCTGCATCACCACTACCTGTACCATCACCACCATCACTTTTGCCATCTACTGCTTATAGAGATGATATTCCTGAGGCGGATATGCCGCTTCAGAAGAGAGCCCGTTTCTCTACTCTCGCTTCCGGGTTTGAGGTCGGGGAGAGTTCAACTGCTGCTGCTAGGCAGGCTGGGCTTGCATTGACTAGTAGTGTTGACTAAGGATTCATTGATACTGTGGATGCTAGCATTCGTATTTCATATAGTAGAGCGATGACTGCCATATGGGAGGTCAATGAGAGGGTTACAGATCTATCTATTACTCAAAGGTAGGAGGCTTAGGAGCTCTTTGTGCGTTGTGAGAATGCACAAGATGACCGAGCTTTGCTGAGAGCTCAGGTTTCTTTACTAACAAAAGAGAGGAGATACTTTCGCTCGATGGCTTCTTCTTATGAGCGAGAGGCTGCTGAGGCCGGTACATGCTGAGCTTCTAGCATATCGAGCTCACGTTCAGATACATAAGACTCATATTCAGACACATGATGCTCGTATTGGATCACTAGAGACTCTAGTTGTGACATTGATGGCTCAGAATTCGTCACTTCAGACTCAGTTGACTGCAACTCTTGGACGTATTCATACACTAGAGGCTAGGGAGCTAGCACATACTGACGACCTAGAGGATGTTGATAGTAGTGGATAGATTTACTTTCTGTCATGTCATAGCTATCATGTAGCCTGCTAAGTTTTATGGTAAACTCAACCTCTAGTAGGAATGTAGGATCTTTGTCTTCATTTAGCTATCTTGTATGGCATGTTAAGTATTATAGGTTATTCCCAGCTAGGTTGGCCGTAGGACTTGTATTTTTCATTTTTGTAACAAAACAATCATGTATGTTTTCAAAGTTATATATGATGATGATGTATTATGTCATGTCGATCTCATTCGTTACATAGCTCGATATGTGTTTATGACTCATTAAATTTATTATCGCATATGTCCAAGGAGTCGCGTTTATTATTGTGATGAAAATCTAACGGTGTGTTATAATTTACTTGTGATTTTAAAGAAAATGCCGCCAAAGAGAACCATCACAACAACCACCACCACACCTATGACTTATGCCGCGATTAAGGCACTAATAGCCCAAGGCGTTGCTGACGCTTTGGCTGGGTATGAAGCAACAAGAAATAGTGAAAATGGCGATGATAACCATGACTCTGGAAGTGGTAGAAGGACAGAGCGAGCTGCTCATGAGTGCACTTATAGTGACTTCTTGAAATGCCAACCCCTTGATTTCAAGGGTACTGAAGGAGTTGTTGGACTAGACTTAGGTGAGTTTGAAAAGATGGAGTCTGTATGCAAATTAGCAAACTGTAACCATCGCGTTTTTTTTGCCAGATCAAGTTTGCTACTTGCACTCTTCTTGGAAATGCTCTAATGTGGTGGATGTGACACCTATGATTTGAACAGGTTAGTCATACCTTTAGAGTTGGCTAAGTATCTATACGTGTCATATGTGTGTGCTATGTGGCTTTATCTGTGTGCATGTTATCATTCTAATATGCTGTTCATCTCATTTGAATTATTTGAAGATGTTTGAATGAATTATTTCCATTTTGTTCACGTGTAGTTGACAATGGAAATGAAGACGTGTTTTGCATGCATTGCTACATCAATATGTGGGATAATTATATGATGGATTTAATATGAAAGTATGTCATATAGGGTAAGAGAACTAGGTTCGTGAATATGTAGAGTTAGTATATCTTCTAATAAAATAGAGAGTAAAATATGGTGAAATGAAAGTTATAAATAGAAAGTTAGTATTTAGTTTTTCATGCAAAATGGTTACTAATTTTACCAAAGTTTTTATAGGAAATTAAGGTAATGTAAGTAATTGTAAAATTAGGTATTAAATAAAAAAATATGTATTAAGGGGGGGGGGGGGATCGGTTTGTAAAAGAAAAAGGAAAAGAAAAAAAATATGTGTATTATCTTATAAGAATTGTAGTTAGGTTAGGTTTCTAATTAGTTGGTTAATTAGGAAAGACCCTAGCTCATTATTTCCTCCCAAACCCCTATGAGGCAAAAAATCCCATATCCCCTGAAGAAATAAAGGAAGCAAAATTCTAGTTTCGTGTTAGGAATAGGTCGGTAAGCTTGGTAATGATCTAACCTTATTCATTATTTTAAATCATGTAACAAACATTATGATGGATCATTAGGGTTTTAAAACTTCTGTAATTAATGATGTTATGATTATGCTAGTGCATTTAGGGTTTGATTAGGATCATATTGGTGCAAATGGTTAGGATTAGATCGCGTTAATTTGTGAATTAGGGTACGTCAGATTTTAATGTTTATGTGTTCAATGAGGTTACTCATGATGGTAAACGTGTTTTTGAGGTGTTTCAAGCCTAAATTGTAGTATCAAAAATGTCTGCCTGTTTTCCGAAAAGTTCCAGCCATAAACGATTTTGAGTTCTGAAAAGTTAGTTAAATGTTAGCTACAAGAAAAGTTGTCAAAACAGTAAATACGGGTAAGATTTGGGTGAGAATTAGAGAGGTAAAACCCCTATTTAAAATTAGAATTAAGGTTAACAAAACAAAGATATCCCCATTCTATATGTCTAAAAAATAATTAACTGCACCCCAAAATTTAACTTCCTGATTAGTTTTTTAAGATTTGGTTAGCAAGTACCAAGACATTTTATGTGCGCGTTCAATCCGAATCTTCCTTGGTACATTTGAGTTTGGGAATTCTTTGAAGGCATTTGAACATGTGGATAGCTTTTGAGGAAAAGAGTAGATATAAACACCTAATTTTACATAGGTGATATATTTGAGAATTTATAGTTTTCGGTAATAAGGGATTGAAGTTAGAGAATTGACGACTAAAATATGCGTTTTCTTTCGGTAGAATGGTATTTAAGTAGACCTTATATTAAATAATATAGTTAAAGTCAAAAGCAGGTGTCCGGGCGGTGACCCATGGAGGATGTAAAAACCCCAAAGACATCCATCATAATGATTGTTTGCATGGACTTTAAGCATTTGGTTTATTCTGTTTCACGTGTAACACTTTATATTATATATTGTGTAGGTTTTTTTGTGCTAGGAAATTTTGGAAGCTGGTTGAGCATGACAGGTGAGTTTCAATAGTCCCCTTCTTTTTTACATTATTTTTTAAAATTGGGAGGAAATGAATGCAAATGATTTTAAAAATATATAATTGCTCTTCGGTTTAAGTGGTTTAAATTGAATGCATGGACATTTATGTGGGCCATAAAATATGATTTTTGGCTAAATGTTTATGTTTGTTTGGATCAAGGGTAACGTTCCTACTACCCATAACCGAGTGATTCCGATCGCAGGGGTAAAGTTTTCTACCCATTACTATGAGTGATTTCCGATCGGAGGGTACCCATTACTTCTTGTACTGAGAGATATTTTTGGTTTACTTGGATCGTGGGACACATTTTTCGTCCAGTTGTGGTTGTTTTTGTACGTATGCATGTTAGACAGTATAATAGTTAGCCTAACTGCCCTGCCATGTTCTATTTTTAGTAATCACAGTAATTGATTTAAAAAGTTTGAAATGTGTGATTCCTAACGTATGACTCTCATCGACCAACCGTTTGATTGACGTTTTTAAGCATTCAATTTTAGGTAGGTCATCATGAGGAAACTAAAGAATAAGAGGAGTGGCCTAGAGAACGCGAATAAGGCTGCTGTGGCGGAGTTTAATCTCCATATTATTATTATCATGCATGTAAGAATTAAATGTTGTTGGATTTGAACTCTACTTAGGTTTATTTTAGATAGTTCCGCTGTCTTTCTTGGGTATTAGTGACGTGAACCCCCTAAACCCCCTTTTTTTGCTTTCAATACAAAAGAACCCATTACTTTTATGTTTATTGGGTATTTCATACATATAACTTTGTTCCTTTACCTTTGTATACTTTGATGCAATTGTAGTTCCTCTATATAGAACTCCATTAGTGTTTTGAACGATTCACATTCTCGTTACGGCCTGTGCTATTTCCTCCTTTCCTTTCATTTCCTTTTTTTTTTTCCTTTCCTTTTTCCGCGCTTGGGCATGGTGTGACAGAATTGTTATCAGATCAGAGCTTTGGGTTAATAGAGATGTAAGGTATTGAGATACGAGAGGAACCTATAACCTAGTGAGGATTTTTTGTCCTTCAATAGTTGTCATATTAGGATCTATGTGTTTAAACTATCACTGATCTAGAAAGGCGTGTTAAATTTATCTCTTTTATTTTGCCTTTTTCTTTTTTCTTCTTTTCTTTTTTTAACTATTATTTCTTTCTTTTCTTTTCCTTTTTTCTTTTTTCTTTTCTTCTAATTTATCTTCTCTTTCTTTTTTCTTCATTTATTCTCTTTTTCTTTTTACTTCTTTCTCTTTTTTTCTTTTCCTAATTTCTTTCTTCTTTTTCTCTTTCTTATTCTTTTCTTCTTAATTTTTCCTTGCTTTTTCTATAAAGTTTTAGTTTTCGACCATACGGGTCAACACGTATCTAGAAGATCCAGAAGAAAGAGCAAATTTGAAGGAAGAGCCTCTCGAGGAATCAAAGGGAGTAAGGTATGTTAGAAGAGTCAATAAAGGAGAAGGCCGACCGACTTAGATCGCCTCACTGTCTAGAAATGCTCGTAAGTCAACACAGTTTTTTGGACCGGCCCCGCGAAGAAGGGGTGACGTTTGCGAAGCCAAGTCAAACCCAAGGACCAAAGTCGAAGGCCCAGCATAAGTTTAATTCGATAAAAAATTTATTAAATCATCAAAAATTATTATCTAAATATATCGTTATATCAAGTGAGAATTATCCCGTCCTTTTTTTAACCTAGACCACAAACACTCTATAAGTTGCTATCAATAAATTCTTATTCTCAATTCATCAAATAATTTTCTTATCTTCTTCTTTTACTTATCTTGTTCTTTCTTTTTTTCGGATAATTAAAACCCGGTAATTTTTATATGGGTGCATTTCAGTTTCGAAAGAGAAAAAAACCATTATTTATCATTCTTCGTGTTTTATATTCCGATTATAAAATGGAAACTTTATAAAATATGTATATTTGATGGCAGGCATCGCTTGCTATTTATAAAGGAGATAAAGGAGTTGAATTAAAGGGATGTAAGAGGGTAGCAAAGTAGAGGAACACAGTGCAGATACAGTGGGAGTTAACAAAGCGTTGGTTGTGGTGTGGGTATCGTTGGGGAGACATATACTGTTGTTATCGTAATGGCCCTCACGAACCTTCCACCGCCAGAGGAAGAGGCACAGCAACGCACCAACTCACAAACAGTCGGATAGCCAACATAAGTAATAAAGGCATCACAAAACAAAACACACACGACGTAGACAAACCTTTAGATCTAGAAAGTGCACATTGTATCGGTTGTATTTCACATAGAGTTGTAAGAAGTAAGAAGTTATAAATTATGTGCGGGTGTGGTTTAGTAATAAAATAAGGAATTCATAAAGTATGAATGAATATTTAACCCTCCTAATCCTATCGCGGTAATCGAATTTTTTTTTCAAAATCGTTTATTTTTCTTTCCTCCTGTTCATTCGGTATAGGACCATCCGAAATAAATACCTTTTATGAGAAACTAATTATTAATGGTTATTGAGTGATTTGTTCGACAGCTGTTTAAATAAATTGGTTTTCTGTTCCGCTCGATTATGATATAAACCCACATTTTATATAAAAAAGCATTCCTTGATTTCGTAAACAATAAAGGAAAAAGAAACTAAGAAGGTCCTTTGTACCAATGATTTCGGTAAACGTATTGATTGAGTTACTTTTATTTTTTTTCTAACTTTAATTTTTATTCTAATTTTCCTAACTATTTTTTACTTTTCCTATTTTATACTTTTTTTCTTTTTCTAATCTTTCTCCTATATTTTTTTTCTAATTTAAATTTTTTAATTTCAAATTATTCTAAATTAAATATTTAATCTTTACTATTGAATGAGATTTTTATGTCTTTTTCTTTTTTTCTACTAAATTAAATTCTTAATTCGTTGTTTTTTTCTATTTTTTTTTTTCCTTCCTATTATTCGGAGGCCGTTTTATGGGGAATGGTATATTGGTATGTTCCGAATCGCGTTCTCATCATCCTTTGGATATTGGGTTCATTTGAATTATTGGATTCTTTTTGTGTCTCTTCCTTTTTCAAATGTATTGGATAATAATTAACTCAACTCCTCGTTATGAGAGTAACAAAATTTTTATCGTTTTTAAATTTTATTTTCTTTTAGGAACTTCAAATGTTCCTAACATTAATAGTGCAGGGAATACAGATGTAAAACCTTTTCCGGTCTTTTATAATAGTCCGCTTTATCCTATGGAATATTCGTGCCTTCTCCTTTCGATTACCCCCGTAACCATGGAAGCGGCAAAATCGAATGGAGTAAACCGACGTACGCTCGTTTCTATTCAAACAATGGATTTATTTTTTTAGTTATATTCTTTCCTTTCTTTTGAGACCTTGTATAGTGAGAACGAGGTAAGACAGTATAATCGATTAGAGACTATACAAAATTTTTACCCCCAAACCCAGCGATGAAAAATTATATGTTTCGTTCCAGAGGGTGTGGTCAGTCGTAAAATTTCTCTGGTTGGCAAGTTCGTTTACACTGTTATTCTGACAATATGGATCCTTGTACATCCAATCCGCTTCAAACCAATAGAATTGTGTTAGAGGTCTTTACGATTTACAATCTCTTATGGTGTTTATACGATGTCCTTAGTTGTGAGTAATAAATTTTATATTGATTCAAGCTAAAAAAATCCTTTTGAAGTATATCTTGATGGTGTGTGGGGAAAACTATTCTTGAAATAATTTTAAGAACACGTTGTGATAAGCGCTTTTATATAACTATCTCTTGATTTTTTTTTATGAAAACCATGTTTAAAATGATTTTTTTAAAGATTATATTTAACATGATTTTTTTATTTAAAATGATTTTTTTATTTATTTAAAATGACTGTCTTTATTGTTTCAAAATGAATTTTTATAAAAACAGTATTTAGTGTTGGTTCTTTCGAGTAAAGTCGATTATTGGTATAAGAATTTTATCTTTTCAATTATCAATCTTGATACGTATCATTATTCGATATGTGTTTCTTTTGTCTTGGTAAACGACTAATGTGACTCTTTTGTTATATGTTTCTTATCGGTAAAGTATATTATATCCTTTCTTTAAGGATTCTTATGGCCATTTTAGATCTAACGTCTATTGCCTATATTGAAACCCTTAAATGTTTTCCTAGCCTTTGATTTCGTTCGTTTGTTACCCTATCGAATTCGTAACCCTTAAATTCATTGATAGACCGTTCTATTCGATCAACCCAAGTCACTCTCCGTGGGGAGCTACCTTGTTTGCTCGGGAAGAAAAGGAAGGTTTCACTTTAGTATGTGCCCCATCAACAACCAAGAGTTGAGCAATTCTAAACCATCAAGAATCGTAACCACTCCCTAGGATCGACAAATTGTGTCAATTGTAAGTTCCCGATATTATTTTTCAGGATAGATCTTCGGTCGGGTTAATCATCAGCGTTAGAGTGCATGGAGTAGAGATATCCCAAAGACCGTATTCTAACACGATACCTGACATTTTTTGATTCACTGGTTATGCCTTTTGGGTTAACCAATGCACCAGCGGTCTTCATGGACATAAGGAACCAGGTTTGTAAACCGTACTTAGATAAGTTTGTCATCGTGCTCATTGATGACATTTTGATCCACTCAAAGTCTAAAGAGGATCATGAGCTTCATTTAAAGTTGGTGTTGGGCTGCTAGAAAAGGAAGGTTGTATGCTAAGTTTTCCAAGTGCGAGTTCTGGTTGCAAGAGGTACATTTCCTCGGTCACGTAGTCAATCATAACGGTATTCACATGGACCAAAGTAAAATTGAGGTAGTATAGAATTGGAAAGCTCCTACAACACCGTCTGAGAGTCAATCATTTTTTGGGTTAGCAGGTTACTACCGATGTTTTATCAAAAACTTCTCTAAGATTGCTAAACCTCTTACTCCGTTGACTCAGAAAAACAAAAAGTATGAGTGGGGCGTGGAACAGGAAGAGGCTTTCTAGATTTTGAAGAATAATTTGTGTGATGCACCGATATTGTCACTACCTGATGGGGTTAAAGATTTCGTAGTCTAATGTGATGCATCGAATCAGGGATTAGGTTGTGTACTCATGCAAAGAGGCAAAAGTAATTGCCTATGCATCAAGACAACTAAAGATCTATGAGAAGAATTATACCACGCACGACCTAGAATTGGGAGAAGTTGTGTTTGCTCTTAAAACTTGGAGGCATTATTTATATGGTACGAAAGAGTGTCATTTACATGACACGGATCACAAGATCCTTCATATAAAATAAAAATATTTGATCAGAAGGAGTAAATATGCGTCCAAACGAGTGTATTGAATTATTTAGTGAGTGATGAGTGTGAGATTCACTACTTCCAGTTAAGGCGATGTGGTGTCTCATGCATTAAGTAGGAAACGAACGAGTGAAACCTAGACTTACGAGACAATGGCTAAGACAATTCAGTCTGAGAGTAAGAGGAATGATAACTGGAGCCCAAGTGATGCGTTTCAATCAAGAGAACGTACTTGCAAAAAAGGCTACATGGTTTAGATTAATATATGGAAAGGAAAGAAGACGAGAGTTTATACTTTTATGGACCGTATAAGGGTTCCAGTTTGTAGGAGGTGGGAGGAACGATAATAAAATGGAATCGAAGCTCTAAGACTAGTACTCTGTGCATCTTGTATTGGGAATAAGATGTACCATCAACTTCAGAAGATATGACGTGGAGTCCGAGAATGAAGAGGATATTTCTACTTTATGTAGCAAATGTTTTAACGTGATTCAAGAGGTAAAGGCTGAGCATCCGCTCGTCCTTCGTTATATTGCAAAACAACCTGAGATAACCATAAATGGAAGTGGATATGAACACTAAGGATTTACACCAAAGATACCTTAAGATGAAGAGTGGGCATGATAACGTTTGGTGTAAGAGGTCGACAGGGCCTGACCAGTAGGCCATTTTTTGGCGACGCGAGAGGATTATAATACTGAGAGATTGGCAAAGTTATACATCGATGAGATAGTCGCACGACACGGAGTTCCGTGTTGATTATTTCGGATCGGTAAGAAAGATTTAACATCACGTTTCAGGCCAAACATTGCAAAAAGCTTTAGTAACGCAATTGGTATAGAGAGATACACAAAAGCTTATCATGCCTCAAACAGATTGGCAAAGTGAGCGTAACGATTTCAAACTTTGGAGGATATGTTCAGGGCTTGTGTTATTGACTTTGTCGTGGGCAATAGGGAATGTTCACCTACCGTTAGCTGAATTTCTCTTACAACAATAGTATTAACATTTGAGCATTCGGGATGTGCTCCATTTGAAAGCATTGTAATGAAAAGGAATTTTAGGTCGCACCGTTCTATGAGTGGAAAATTGAGTGAAAGTAGTATGAATTGGACCCTGAACTGTACAAGAAACAACTGATAAGGTAGTGTAGATAAAGGAAAAGCTCAAAGCTCGAGGATAGTTCAAAAGACTATGCTGATAATAGACCACGTAAGCCATTGGAGTTCGAGGTTAAGATCGTGTTTTTTTGAAGGTGTGCCTTGGAAAGGCGTGATCATAATGAAACAACAAAAGGTAAGTTAGCACCGATGTATGTAGGACCATTCGAGATCCTTGAAAGGATCGCCCAGTAACTTATTCGGTTAAGATTGCATGAGGATTAAGTAAGTGTGCATGACCCATTCCACGTGTTTAAATAGAAGAGAGTGATTGCGGAGCTAATCTGCATGTCCATGGATGAATCAAGTGATCGACAAGACTCTTTCGTTTTGTTGATGAACCCATAAAGATTATTGACCGTAGAAGGTTAGGGAGTTTGAGAAAGCGTAGTATCGATATCACTTGTGAAAGTTCTTGAAATCAAGAGCATGGTCAGATTCCACTTGGGAGCGCGAAGACAATATGAAGTCTAAGTATCCTCAGGATTATTATGTTGATAGTGCTGTTGAAACCGGCTATAAAATCTCGGGACGGATTTTGTTGAAACAAGAAAATTTGGATCATATCACTATCCAAGTTGTAATAGTCCTTAACCCGTATTATAAACAAATGAGTTAGTCTATAAAGCTAGTCTGGCCCAAGCCCATGGAAAGCCCGTTTTATGTGGTGTGTTTAGTTTTTGTGTTTGTTTTTTATTTGTGTTCAAAACCTTTACAAAGAACAAAATCTTGATTTAAAATTTTCCGGCTTAAAACCTTAAAGTTGTCATTTTTCTTGTTCCTATAGGGTTAGTAACACTAGTTGTACAACATTTTAAAAAAAAACCAATCAAAAATGTGTCTTTTTGAGTTTTGAAAATTTGGGTTTCGTCTCAATTACAATCGAACGAGTTAACCGAACTAGTTAACCGAACCAGTGGAACCGAACGAGTTGATTTTTAGTTGGAACCGAAAGAGTTGATTTTTAGTTGGAACCGAACGAGTTGATCTCAGTTGGAACCGAACGAGTTTTCATAAGTTGGAACCGAACTAGTTGATTCAGTTGGAACCGAACGAGTTTTCATAAGTTGGAACCGAACTAGTTTCTTCAGTTAGAACCGAACTAGTTGATTTAGTAGGAACTGAACGAGTTGATCTCAATTGCAACCGAACGAGTTTTCTTAAGTTGGAACTGAACTAGTTTCTTCAGTTAGAACCAAACTAGTTGATTTAGTAGGAACCGAACGAGTTGATCCTAGTTGGAACCGAACTAGATAACCGAACCAGTGGAACCGAACTAGTTTCTTCAGTTAGAACCGAACTAGTTGATTTAGAGTAGAACCGGAACTAGTTGACCAAGTTGGAACATAACAGATAACCGAACCAGGAACCGCACTAGTTTTTAATTTGATAAACCGAACTAGACAAACCGAACCAGTGAAAACCGAACTAGTCAAAACTCAAATTTCTAAAATTCTAAATTATACGGTTATTTCTTTGACTTGTAAAATCCCGTGAAACATTAACTTGTTTTCCCGGTTTTGTCGAGAATTGTAAAATCCCGTGTGGTTTTAAGAATTATTTCAAGACTCAACAACCACACATTCAAACATAATTTCTTTCTACCACCGATCGATCAATTAGTAATTTTTTTGATACCACGTTATCAATGACGACTCTTACTGATAAATCACTTCTCTCGGGTGGTGACAATAAACCAGTGATGCTTGAAAAACATTTGTATGATTCATGGAAAAGCATAATGGAACTTTATATAATGAATAGACCACATGGTAGAATGATCCTTTCTTCCGTTGAGAAAGGTCCACTCGACTAGCCATCAATCACAGTGGATGGTGTAACAAGACTTAAAGAATATACTGAGCTCACCCCTGCAGAAGCCATTCAAGCTGATTGTGACATCAAAGAAATTAATATCATTCTCCAAGGCCTTCCAACAAAAATTTATGCTCTTGTGAGTCAACATCGTGTAGCCAAGGATCTTTGGGAGAGGATTAAACTGCTCATGCAAGGAACGTCGTTAACAAAGCAAGAACGAGAGTGTAAGTTGTACAATGAATTTGATAAGTTCACTTACAAGAAAGGAGAGTCGTTACACGAGTACTACTTGATATTCACACTGCTACTCAATGATATGAACATCTACAAGATGCCACTGGAGCAATTTCAAGTTAATACCAAGTTTCTGAACACACTTCCTGATGAACGGAGCAAATTTGTTACTGATGTTAAGTTGGTCAAAGACTTGCATACTACCAATGTTGATCAGCTTCATGCTTACTTAAAACAACATGAACGACATGCAAATGAAGTTCGTTTGATGCATGAACGTAACTCCGATCCTCTTGCTTTAGTTACATCTCACCAAATAACACAGTCACCTTATCAAACTCATCAACACACTTACCAAAACACTCAACTTCAACCACCAGCTTCAACATATCCATCTTCATAGTATGGTTCACCTTATCAGTCTCAACAATACTCAACTCATCAATCATCAACACCTCTTTCAGTAACTTATCCATCCAATGATTTTCAATCATCAATTCACCACAACATTTATTCTCCATCATCATCCATCCCTCAATTAGAATATCCTCCCCAAATTAACCAACAATCTAAATTTTCCCAACAAGACTCCGGTCTAATTGTTCTAGTGTTCCAGAAAGGTGATGATCCCATTGATGCCATCAATCACATGATGTCGTTTTTGACTGCAGTTGTCACCTCCCGTTATCCCACTACCAATAATCAGCTGAGAAACTCGTCTAACCCTAGGCAACAAGCTACCATCAATAATGGAAGAGTGACACTACAACCAATTCAGGGGAGACAAACTTCTTTTGCTGCGGGTACTTCAAGGACTTACACTCCAGGAGCAAGTGGAAGCAATTCTGGAAAACAGAGGACGGTTATTTGCTACAACTGCAAAGGGGAAGGTCAAGGGTTTTTGGTGAATTTGAGTTAACAATAAGGGTATTTTGGGTATTTTTAAGGGTTTTGTCCAAGAGTTGACCAGAGTTGACTTTGTGGACCTTTAATAGAAAACTTCTAGCTCTTTTGTACTTGATCTGTTCTCGTGTCCGTGTTTGTCCGGTTATGACCATTTTCTTGTGATTTTTGCATATCCGCACCTACACACTCACAAACAACAATATACACAAATACAAGCATATTTTTGGACATTTTGATCATTTAAGGGTCATTTTTGATATACAAAAGATATGTGATTTTTCACATATCACCTTCACTATAGTAGGAAATGCGTGCCCCTTAACTAGGATTACCACAACTACTGAAGTGCCCCTTAAGAAATCATCTGCTCTAGATAATAAAATACCTAAACCTGCCGTCACATTGGTTTACTCAAGGAAACCTTGGAAGTCTAAAAATAGTGTTCTTGTTAACAATTATAAGGTTATTAAATCTGTAACTGCTAACAATTTGGAACCCAGTCAATCCCGGGGATACATAGTGTCCAATGTTCCATCTTCCTATCTTGATGAATGCAGGTCGTCCAAATTATCCTCTGGTATTTAGACTCTGGCTGCTCCAAACATATGACCGGAGATCGCTCTCAGCTCACCAGTTTCGTTAATAAGTTCTTGGGTACAATTAAATTCGGTAATGATCATGTAGCTAAGATTATGAGTTATGGAGACTATCAGATTGGGAATGTTACAATTTCAAGGGTTTATTACGTTGAAGGACTTGGGCATAATCTATTCTCTGTAGGATAATTTTGTGATTCCAACCTCGAAGTTGCATTTCGTCAACACACCTGCTACATTCGCAATCTAGAAGGTGTTGATTTATTAACTGGATCTCGAGGGGACAATCTTTATACACTCTCTCTTGAGGATATGATGGCGTCCTCTCCTATCTGTCTCTTGTCAAAGGCCTCTAAAACTAAGTCTTGGTTATGGCATCGTCGTCTCTCTCATTTGAACTTCGGTGCTATTAATCATCTTGCTAGACATGGTCTTGTTCGAGGTCTCCCTAAGCTCAAGTTTGAAAAGGACCATTTGTGTTCTGCATGTGCATTAGGCAAGAGCACGAAGAAACCCTACAAACCCAAATTTAAGGACACCAATCAAGAAAAACTCTATCTGTTGCACATGGATCTGTGTGGACCAATGTGTGTCGCGAGTGTCAATGGAAAGAAGTACATCCTTGTTATTGTCGACGATTACTCTCGATTTACATGGGTAAAATGCTTGCGATCAAAAGATGAAGCTCCAGCTTTTATTATCAATTTTTTGAAGATGATCCAAGTACGACTTAAGGAAACCGTCCGACGCATCAGAACAGATAATGGAACTGAGTTTGTTAATCAGACATTGCGTGAATATTATGAGAAGGTTGGCATCTCTCATGAAACATCTGTTGCCCGCTCTCCACAGCAAAATGGTGTTGTTGAAAGACGAAATTGTACGCTAATTGAAGCAGCCCTCACTATGTTAATTTATGCAAAAGCTCCTTTATTTATATTGGCTGAAGCGGTTGCTACAGCCTGTTATACCCAAAATCATTCCATGATACGCCTTCGACACGGTAAAACACCATATGAGCTTCTGCACAACAAACCTCCCGACCTATCGTATCTTCATGTGTTTGGTGCACTCTGCTACCCAACGAATGATAGCGAGAACTTGGGCAAGTTACAACCGAAGGCCGATATAGGTATTTTCATTGGCTATGCACCCACGAAGAAAGCATTCCGGATTTACAACAGACGTACCAGACGAATAATTGAAACCATTCACGTTGACTTTGATGAGCTGACTGCGATGGCTTCTGAACACAACAGTTCAGGACCCGCACTTTATAAAATGACTCTTGCAACAATCAGTTCAAGACTCATGCCAAACCCTCATCTTTCAACACCGTTTGTACCACTTTCACGAACTGACTGGGATATACTGTTTCAACAGTTGTTTGATGAATTTCTCAATCCTTCACCTAGTGTTGATCATCTAGCTCTGGAAGTTGTTATTCCAA
>BQNB010151415.1:0-15903 GCA_026074375.1 Tanacetum coccineum
CGCATAATTCAAAGTATTCGATCTATCCTGGATTGGACAAGATGTACCAAGATTTGAAGAAACTATATTGGTGGCCCAATATGAAAGCCGAGATTGCCACCTACGTTAGTTTGTGTCTGACATGTGCCAAGGTCAAGGTCGAATACCAAAAACCATCTGGTTTGTTGGTTCAACCTGTGCTCCCTATGTGGAAATGGGAAACATAACAATTGATTTTGTTACTAAACTGCCAAAGACATCGACTGGTCAAGATACAATTTAGGTAATTATCGACTGCCTTACTAAATCCGCTCATTTTCTACCAATAAAGGAGAACGACTCAATGTAGAAGTTGACTTGACAATACTTGAAGGAAGTAGTTGTGAGGCATGGTGTGCCAGTTTTGATCATCTTTGATCGAGATGGTAGATTCACCTCTCAATTATGGCAATCGCTTCAGAAAGCACTAGGTACCCAATTGGATTTCAGTACATTATCACCCTCAAACCGATGGTCAAAGTGAAAGGACCATCCAAACCTTAGAATACATGTTGCGTGCTTGTGTGATCGATTTTAGAAAAGGTTGGGATAGGCATCTACCTTTGGTATAATTTTTGTACAACAATAATATTTACACGAGTATGAAAGTTGCACCATTCGAAGCACTGTATGATCATAAGTGTCGATCGCTTGTCTGCTGGGCTAAGGTTGGAGATGCTCAGCTTACTAGCCCTGAGATTGTTCATGAAACTATAGAAAAGATCATACAAATCAAGAAGCGTATTCAAGCTGCATGCGATAGACAAAAGAGCTACGTCGATAGGAGATGTAAGCCATTGGAGTTTTAAGTTGGAGATAAGGTTATGTTAAAAGTATCGCCATGGAAAGGGGTGATACGTTTTAGCAAATGGGGGAAGTTGAACCCTCGTTATATTAGACCTTTCAAGGTACTTGCTAAAGTTGGAACAGTCGCTTACCGAATTGAACTCTCGGATCAACTAAGCCATGTCTATAGTACTTTTCACGTTTCCAATCTGAAAAAGTGTCTTTCCGACGAACCGTTAGCTATCCCGTTGGATGAAATTCAGATCGATGACAAGCTTAATTTCATCGAGGAACCGGTTAAAATCATGGATCGCGAAGTCACATGTTTGAAGCAGAGCCGTATCCCGATTGTGAAAGTCCGTTGGAATTCTAGGCCAAGTTCTGAGTTTACTTGGGAGCACGAAGACCAAATGAAGAAAAAGCGCCCTCATTTTTTTGTTAACCCTACATCTACGTCTTAAGCTTTGAGGACAAATCTCTTTTAACGGGAGAAGGATGTGACACCCCATAAATTTTAGGTCAATATTTTAAACTATTCCGACCATTATTTTGACTTTTATTCGTTTTGTTTGAAATTGGCTTAAAACCAGGAAGTATCCCACGTAAAATCTAAAAAACATCATCGGGCGCGTTTTGACTTTGGGCTTGGTTTATTCTACGTGTTATATGCATTATTTTATCATTTTAAAGTGTTACGTAGGTCACGTTTGCTTTTGTTTGTGATTTATACGTTTTTCGCGTACGTCGTACAGTTTTAACGTTTTTGATCAAACGGAGACCCAGAACCCCGTAAACTTTGCATGTAAACTCAAGTCATCACCCAAGACTATTATACTTGTCAAATTTTATAAAAATACCTCCCCCTAGCCTTTTTAATTTTTGGTCCAAGCAAAAGAAAAGAAAATGAACCAAAAATTTAAATTTCAAATGAGAACACTACATCACATGTAAGATGGTGACATCTTTGTAATTTTATCCCATGCAAGAACTTGTGACTTCTTACACCCTTTGTCTTCATGCACCATGGGAGGACCACAACTCCACTAAGCATTTCTTTGTATTTACTTTTGGCTAGGAAGAAAGTCATGAAACCCCCTCCCCATAGTCTCTAGTCGTTCGAACTACAAGGACACCAAGAGGAGTCCAAGACAATTTTCATAAGCCATGGTTCACATAATATCTCTAAACCCTAAACCCTTGTTCCTATAAATACCCTGTGATAACACTTCTAGATCATTTCTTTCAAGACAAGCCTCACAAAAATTTCTCTTCTCTCTTTCTTTCTTCCTTGCTCATGGCATAAACAAACACCCTCTTAGGGTTTATTTTTCTTGATTTCCTTCAGGATCCAAGTATTCTAGGTTGATCTTTGTTCATATCTAAGGTGTTTACAAGTGTTGGTTCATTGATTCCAAGGGTTTATTCAAGATTTCATAAGTTAGGTTTTTGGTTTATCAAGTGGGTTTTTGCAAGATTTGTTATTAGGTTTAAGATCTAAGGTTTTCTAGTTAGATCTTGTGTTGTTTCAATAGTCAAGAAGGTAGTGCAACATAAATACCTTTTTGAGGTTTAGTGCAATGTAAATACCTTTTTATGTGATACTGTATTTGTTATAATAGTCGCATACGTTTTGCAAAATTTATTGTCCATTCTTATATCAAATTCAAACCTATGAATTCACCAACTTTATGTTGACGTTTTAGCATGTTTTTCTCAGGTGCTTAGTTGTGGATGTCTTTATTTCCTATATGGTGTCGCCTTGCATTTGCCTGATTTTCAAGAACTATTATCATCTGTTTTAACATCCTTGTCAATTTCTAAAACTTATATTCGCTTCCGCATATTATCTATGAACCTATGTAAAACTTTAACTATTTTCATTTAACGCAATGATGTTGGATTTCTAAACATACCCTTAGACGTCGTTCTTTGTATCTTGTGTGATGTATATTATGACGTCACGCCCCCGGATACGTATTCTGTCCAGGCCTCTTTTAGGGGTGTGACAGGGTTGGGCTCGGAATTACTTTGGGCTTTAGCCCGATACACATGCAATATTAGATTAACTAATGAGCCCAATTCCTATTTCTAGCCTATTACAATGTAGATTTAATAAAGACCGAGCATCCATGTCCAGAGCTTCCCTTTCTGACTTAATATTTTGAGGCTAACACTGTTGGATCATACAATCCAAAATAATGTAGACAAAATAACTGCTAGCTACAAATTTGAGAGGAATTCGTTGCATTCTGAGAAATACAAGCCAATTTAACCATAAATAAACGGGAAAATCTGGATGCGGGGTCTTGTAAACTCGCAAAGAGTTTTATCAATCCGCTAGAGAGCACCTAAACCATTGTAGTGTAGTAAGGCAAGGACTCGGGGTTGTTTATCGTTTTCTAGGGGAATTAGCAATGTGACAGGCTAATCAAATGTTCACTAAGGTCTAGGGGTTGAAGAAAGATTATTTTTATGTTTTTTATATTTTATGAAAGCAAGTAAATCTTGGGTTTGAAGGTTGGCTTGTTTTAAACTAATTAACTACTAAGTATAAATCTAATCTAAAGGCGTCGAGGACAATTATACAACGAAGCGTATTTACCTGGGATGCATTACTCCTTGCTAGCTATCCAATTCTACCTATTGCTTTCTCACACTTGTGATGCAATGTGTAAGTATTTCCTAATTCATGAACGAATTACATGAACCCGGCGTCTATGTAATATTCCGTTAAGGCAACGCACAAGTAAGGTAGTATGAAGACTATTACAAGGCCCCTAAGAGTATATTACATGCATTAAAACTTAAGAGGATCACACCATATTGGGATACGGTAGTATGAAGACTTGTTACTGATGGTATCCCTTCTACACACTCGCGCTTTCCCTGACGTCTATGCCAATTTAATATCTTTATGGCTGTTTCTAAAGCCTAAACGCGTACATCCGTCACAAGATATAAATATGGAAAACCAAGATTATAAACTATAATTCAATTATAATAATTGAATCTATCTTGCAAACAACAAGATCTAATCAATAATATCAAAACAAGATTTCATGGATTCCAAATAATTATAGATGAAGTAGCCAAGCTACTTAAACAAGAGAAAATCATAATCAACAAAAGGAATTGAAAACATGAATTAAGATATAAATGATAATCAAACCATTACAAAGATGTTTTGGATGAACTAAGCCTTCTAAGTTGCCTGGAAAAACAACCTACCCTAAACCTAGATTAGACTTAGGGGTGGAGGACTTACAAAAACAAGTTTATGAGGCTTATGTATATAGGCTAAACCTAGGTGGCATTCCTGATGCGTTCACAAAAATCCCAATTCCATTGCGACATCATTTTTCACTTGTTGTAGACACTTTCTTGCTGTGCGATGCAGTGAGGGTTGTTGACTCGTCAGAATCCAAGTTCGTATGAAGGAGTTATGATCAAAACAATATCTGATACTTCGCGCGCAAGTGGAATAGTCTTCTTTATCTTATGACGTCGAATCTTCTAGGGTTTTAGGTAGTTTCGTTTCTGTCACTGACTTTAAGAGTTTTGACGGTGTCGCATGCAATTCCAGATGGTCGTCCGCAAGGATCCTGACCACCGGTTCTCCACCTTCTGTAAGCATTTCTTCAAGCATTCGTTGTGTAAAGTTGCAATCTTGTCTCGTTTCTTCCAAAATTGAGCCCAAGTCATGTGTATTCCCTCTAAATGCCTTCCAAGTGCTCAAAATGCAAAAAAGAATTGATTTTGCGCATTATTTCAAAGCAACTTTATGATTATCGGGGTAAATTGAACCTCGAATATAGTGTATAAAATTTTCACTCTTCAAATACCCCTACACTTTTGGGATTTTCTTTAATGTCATAAGCAATATGAGCTTTTCTACTAGATAATAGCAATATCAAGGGCATTGATTCGTGGTATATAGCACAATATATAGCAACCCTAATACAGTCCTACACGAAGGCCCCTGACCAAGCGCAACTAAGGTCAAATTCCACAAAAAGGATAAAATACACAAGAAGAATCAATGATAAAAAAGATTCCGGAAGAGATTTCCCGGGTCGGTATGTCCCAACGAGTGCAATTGAAAGGTAATCCTGGTTTGATGAGAAATTGATGATGGAGATATTTTAGATATGATGGAAAACACTGATATAATTTAAACTAAAAATTAATTAAATAAAACTAATTTCCAATCTACGGGAAACAGATTAGAAATGGGGATTTAAAAAACTACGGGAAACAAAAGTAGTTATAGGAAGTCCTTAAAATAAATCTATACTACAAATTCATTTTTTATGGGGGAACGAATCAGGTATCGGAAACCTAAATACTAAAAATTTAAGAAAAAAAATGCTAAATTAAATTAAAATCAAATTAAATTCTAATTAACTTGTAATTTGAAAAATAAAAAATAAAACTAGATTAAAACGGGGGTCGTTTGAATTGTAAACGAAAAAGAGGGACGGTAAATCGCACCGGGGTTAAAACGGGTCAAGACTGAAATTTAAGAAAAAATAAGCCTATACTAATATTTTGTATTTTTCCTAGCACACTAAATGACAAATTAAAATTTTATAAAAAGAAAATTATTTTTTTATTAATTTTTTGATTTTTTATGATTTTTTAAGATTATAACTAATTAAAACTAGAAAATAGAAAAGACAAAAAATAAAGTTATAAAATTTGAAAAATAAAATTTTTAAAAAAAAAAATAAAAAAAAAAAAAATAAAAAAAAAAAAAAAACAAAAAAAAACAATAAAGAAAAAGTTAACAATTCTAAAATATAAAATGCCCAAAGTTTACTGAATAAATGAAAAGTATTAAACTAATTAATTTTAAACTATTTAATTATTTATTTAAAAATAAATCTAAACAGGGTTTAATGCTGGGGCTAACAGTGAAAGGACTAAAGGGACGAACGTAGTAACATGGGTACTTTAACAACAGGGACTAACCAAGGTAAACATAAAAAACTAGAACTTACATAACTGGTCCCCTGCCACACCAACCCGATTACAATGCAAGTCCAAAGTGCCTTATTATCAAAAAGCTATAAAAGGCAAAGTTGTTAAGGGCTCAAGGGTGAGTCTTCTTGTAAAGCACTTATGCCTTTTACTCACTAAATAAGCTAGAAACTTGAGGTTTTGGACTGACAGAAGCTTAATAAGCTTATGAGCTTATTTTTCTTTCTTATTGGGATTTAAGCTAACAAAATAAGCTACAACTAATGGGGAACAGTTAATAAGGAGAGGGGAATCCTAAATAAGCTAAAGTAACCTATAATAAGCCCTAAAATAAGCTGGAATCAATAAGCTAATCTAAACAGTTTTAAAAGAAAACAGAAAAAGGCCTACTTAAGGCCTAAATTAAGCTAACCTAGAAAGGGAGATAAGCTATAAGATTTTGGGAGCTTAAAGAACTAGTAATAAGCTGCATATAAAAGCTAAAATAACTAAGTGCTTAATACAAAATTGGCAAGATAAAGAGTGCTGAATCTAGGTGCTCAGCACCAGGGGAGGAGATTCAGCACTGAGGTGGCTTATTTGGGGTATGGAAAATAAGCCCAAAATGAGTTTTTCAAATTCCAATCCCCAAACATGATTTATATTAATGGCTACTTGGCTTATTTCCAAAAATGAGGGTCTAGAAAACGTATAAAGTGCTGAATATTTGGTGTTGAAATTGGGGGTTTACAAAGAAATGGGGTTTAGGTTCATTGACTCTTACTTGGTCAATTTGATTATGACAGAACTAAGGTGGCTCTTGAAAGGGGCTAGTAACACTCAAATAAGCACAAACAAGGTGTGCTTAAGCTGTCTACACAGCTGGAGCACTTAAGCTCAATTTGGCTTATTCAAATTTTGACCATTTATTAAGGACCCTTAAAAACTTACTTTTACACTAAAAATTATAGTTAAAATGAACCTAATGAGCCCACACACCTCGACAAGATTGGCTGAGTGAACTTGACCCCAACCATACTCCATATGACCCTTTGGGGTTAAACAAAACACCCCTCTTAAGTATAAAATTTCGGGTTTTTTTTATCTTTTTTAGTGAAGAATGGGCTGAGAAAATTAATTATATAAGTGAAGTTTGATCACTTTTAACACTTTTTAAAACAACTTAAACAGATATAATTAACTAACATTAAACTTTAAATTTCGAACATTAAAATAACAAGAAATTCTTAACTTTTATTAAAACTGAATGAATTACAACATAAAACTTTAAAATGAACTGAATTATACTGAATGCTTAAAAGAAAGACTTGAAATTAAAATTAAACTAAAAACATGGTAAAAATGGTGTGTTTTGCTCGGCTTGGTCTTCTTTTCTTTTATAGAAGTCCAAACTCTTCTCTTGGTCTTGGGATGAGCTGGTTGTGAGAGTACAAAGCTTCCCAAGCAATCCTAGCCCTTCGTTGGCTTTGTATACCATCTCACCATTGAAGGGGGTGCGGGTTTTTGTGTATTGTCAACAGGGAAGGGTTATAGGGGTAATGGGGAGGTGGGAAATGAGCTGGGAAGTGTACTAGGGGTGGTGGGACGAGCTAGAAACCATGGGAGAGGCGGTTTGGGTTTTGGCGGTAAACGGGTTGAGTACAGTTATGGTTCGCAGGTTTAAAAGAAAAGAATGGGGAAGAGGCAAAAATGGCCCTCCATCTTTCTTTCATTATTCATTTCATTTCAGCCCCAAAACAGTTATAAACTAAGTTTGGAAAGTGACATGTATGGTCCCTGCGTTTTTATAACTAAAAGAATAAAAGGAGGTTAGGGTAAATTGCAAAAATGGCCCTTGTGTTTTATTTTTTCATTTTTCTTTATAAAACAACTTTTAAAATTGGCAATTTAGCCCCTAAAGTTTTATAAAAAGAATTGTGGGCTTTTGTTGGGCTTGGGTTTTGTGTTTGGGCTTGTATTGGGCCCACTGGGTTTGGGTTTTGTGTGTACAATGGCTGAGATTGGCTGTAACTGGGCTAGGATTGGGCCTTCAAAGTCTTCACAGTCTTTGTCAAATGCACACAAATGGGCTGTTGTAATTGATTGAGGGCCCATTTGGTCTTCAGTTCTTCATAATTATACTATTGGGCTTTCCCGGCCCTCAGGGTGTTGTTAAGATTGCATCAATAGTATTCTTCAGTTCCGGCTCCTGTTTGACTGCCTGATTCATCAGTATTGACTCTGACTTTGGCATTTTTGGACTTTGGCCTAGATTTCTGCACAGTCTTTTCCCATTCCCATGCTCAGTTTAGTCTATTTTGCTTGGTTTTCTGTCTTTTTGTTGATATTCCACTTCTGCCAATACAAATGCAAAACAAACGATTATTTCGGCAGTTTTTGTAAGTTTTTGGTCATTTAAGCTCGTTTTTAGAGGTAAAAAGATATGTGTAATTAAGCACTTATCAAGGGCATATCAACTTAATCTTTATAAGGATTTTTATGGCACAACCCCAATTTTAGACTTTGAAACTAGAGCACGGAAATATACACTAGCACCTCACAATAAGTGTTTGGATTCTCTCTTTCTCTCGGGTGTATATTGAATTATAACAATATAGGAAACGAGAAAATTTAAGTTAGCCTCACTTTTTATTGAAAGCAGATATCTTACACGTGAAGATGGACTAGACGTGGAACCATACGTGGTCAATCATTGATTCTATGTAAACTAGGAATAGATTACTTTTTCTTTTAGTATAAAACCCCTCATGCTCTCCATGAGGGGTGTTTGTGAAATCATTTGTATCACTTTTGGTTAATAAAACACCCGTTTCATCCCACCTCTCTCTACTTTCTCTTACTAGACACAATAATGTTTATCTTATGTTCTTTGATCACCCTGACCCGCTACGAATATGCTGAAATCCTGTTGGGAATTATTGAATTTGATGAGCCAAAATAAATAAAGGAATGAAATCAGAAGGACTGAAATGCATATCTAGAATTCTTCAAAAGATGGAAGATTTTGAAGGCTTCGAAAAGATCTCCTTAAGAAGCAAAAAGTATAAAAGATAAATTATAAAAGTTAGGAAGATATATTTGTTTCCTAATTATATTTGTTCTTATCCTTGTAAAACTAGTGATATCTAATATATAAAGATTAATTAGGTCGTGGTAGTTTAAGTGTGCACAGAGAAATGTAGTCGTCTAAAGGGGTGGAGGGTGCTTATGAGTTCCAGGGTGTGAGTTCATTGTAAACGCCTAGAATGAGTGTTTGTAGCTCAAGATCAATGTTTCATTGATCATTTGTTACTAGTTAGGTAACTATTCTAGAATTAATTATCTCGAAATGGGGCGCATAGTGAATAATATGGAATGAAAAAAACCTTGTCAAAATAACTTTGTTCATTATGCTATTTCCGCTATGCATTCTTTCATGTTCATTGTTATTTTTCCTAGATATAGATCTAAACAATCTGAGCTTACAACGATTCTTTAGACTTCACAATTGGTATCAGAGCCTGGTGGCTCGTGATCTAGGATCTACAAGGTGTTTTGGTGTCGCATCTATCAAGGAAAAGAGGTACGAATTTTCTGTCTTGGTTATCATGTCGAATCTGGTGATATTAGGGTTTTTTAGCAACCCTAATTCGATATAACAGGAAGTTTGTTTAAAATTGTTTTTGATTGGTTCATGACAACAAGATGGTTGCTGATTGGTTACATAATTCAAGCGTTCTTTGGAACTTATTCTATGAAAAGAATCATTAGCAGTTGGTGAGAATGATGAATTAGTGACAGTTTAGTGACAGAAAAAGTGTCGCTAAAAGGTGTCGTCTGGATACATAAAAAAATCCTTAAACTGTGTTATATGTTTTGTACTGCTCATTGGTGGTTACTACTACCACGAGATACAATACTGATGGTGATAGTAAATATTGGTGCTTTACTGATGCTAAAAAGTGTCTCAAAAAGGTATGGGAGGAAGGAGCACTTTACACTGCTGACCTACATAATTAATACTGGTAGTATTAGAAGGACAGTAGTAACCAGAGTTAATATGTTAGGTCTTATCTTTGAAGGTTAGTGCTACTGCTTATGATTATTAGTGTTGCTTATGTAAGTTAGTGCTGCCAGGAGACATTAATACTGCCAAGTAACTAGTTTATGCTGCGAAAGGAAGATTAGTGCTGCCAATGTTCAATGTTAATGTTGCTATCACTAAAGGTTAATGCTGCCAGTTTATACTTAGTGTTGCTAGTATGATTAATACTGCTAGTATATTTTTAATGCTGCCAGTATTAAGTTTTTGTTGCTAGGGTAAATTTAAGCAGTTACTACGATTCAATTAAAAAGTAGTTACTGCTTGCTTGGGATTTAAAAGATACTACTGATAGCTGTGTTCCATATTGGATAACGGAACTTTATTAATCTCAGGTTTGGGAAAACAGGATTTAAATGTTATATGGCTAGTTTTGGGATTTATTGTTGAATGGTTACGATGAAGATTGATTATCACTATTTAAAGTTGAAGTGTGAGTTGACAGGTTTGTGTTCTTTTCATATCTTAAAGTGGTGTTACACTTTTAAGCTAAATCTTATTGTTGCTTTACAACGGTGTTGACGAAGACTTGTCAGAATCTAACAAAGGTGTGTGATTTTTCTTATGGTGCTCAATGCTCACATTTGCTATCACTTTGGTTACTGTGTCTCATAGATGACTGAAGGATTTTTGTCATAGAGGTTGCGAGTTACTTATATTTCATAGATTTATTTATAAGTTTGGAGTCACATAGATAGTACAAGATATAAGACACAAGTTTGGGTTATTCTACTTCTACATCAAGTTCGTTATACTTAGTTTTCTTCATCGGTAATCATTACATAGAGCCTACAGAATTTAAAGATTCAGAGATGGCGTTACATATGGCTTTTAGGGAAGGCTTAATGTTTTAAATGTTTAACCATTTATTACTACATGAGTGAAGGTTTTTACTACTATGTCAGTATACTACCTGCTTAGTGTGAGTTTCTGTACTCAAAGTTCATTTTTATTATTGTGGTCTTGGAGGGTAATTTGAAGGATATAGAAGGCATGGAATTAGAAGTGTGTATTGGTTTTGTAGTTGGTCAAGACATAGTTTCTTCATATTAACATGTCCTCTTATTAGATTATGACAAAAGGGGAAGAAGATGTTACAAGTATAATTGTAACTTGTAGAGATCCTTGATGTGCATGGTACAAAGGAAATCTATTGAAAGGGAGTTTTGTTTCAGTCAGGGGGATGATTAACATCTAACTTTAGGGGAAGCTTTGGCTTTTATGATGATGTTCGTACACGGACTTTGTTTGTTTTGTCATCATAAAATAGAGGAAGATTGTTGGGAATTATTGTTTGATGAGACAAAATAAAATAAAAGAATGAAACAAGAGGACTTAATGCAAAGCTGGAGTCTTCAAAAGATGAAAGATTTTGTAGATTTCTAAAAAGATCTCTTTAAGAAGATAAAGATAATAGAAGATAAATTTAAAAAAGTTAGGAAGTATTATTTGTTTCCTAATTTATTTGTTATTATCCTTTGTAATCCTAGATGATCTCTACTATATAAAGAGAATTAGGTCGTTCTTTGTAGTTAGTGTGCACAGAAAATTAGTCGACCTAAAGTGTTGTGGGGTTCTGGCGTGTGGTTCATTGCTCTCAAGATCAATGTTTCATTAATCTTTGAATATAGGTAGAGTAACCTGTTCTAGAATTTGATTCAATCTAGAAATTAAGGGAATAGTGAATAATATAAATGAAAAACCTTGTCAAAGTAACTTTGTTCATTATGTTATTTCCGCTATGCATTCTTTCATGTTTATTGTTATTTTTCCTAGATATAGATCTAAATAATCTGAGCTTACAACGATCCTTTAGACTTTACAATCACTATTCCTACAAGTGGCATCAGAGCTAACCGGGGGTGTTTTATGTTTGTGCTTGTTTGTCTCGTGGTAACAATTTTTTAACAGCTTATTATAGCTTATTTTTGTGTGCTTACTTTATGAAAAAAGTCAAGCAATTGTTTTTTGTGTTGTTATGTGATTCAATTTATTATAACAGCTTAGTTTTTGCTTTTTGATAAGTTTTTTGGGTCACTTTGTTTTCCAAAAAACTTACCAATTATCAAATTGGGTCCACCTTTATTATAGATCTGGTCTATTCATTTTCATACCTTATTTTTGAGCTTTTTACAAGCTTATTTGGGCGTTTAATAGATTTATCGTGGGTTTTATGAGGTTATACGGCTTATTCACAGCTTTTCGTGGGTTCAAACAGGTTCTTTTGGTCAAAATTTTTTGGGCTTATTTTTGAAGAATAGCGGTTTGTGCAAAATAGATGAAGGCCGTGGAATGTGTTTGAAGATCCGCGAAATGTGCACTGCGGAATGTGCACACTGGCCACCGCGAAATGTGACACTGGCCATCGTGGTTTATGTTTCTTCAATATTTCAGCAGTTTATGTTTACAGGGGTTACCAATCACGACGGTTTATTACATTTTCTGAACAGAAACTCTACCAAATTTTGTTCATGACTGCGAAATATGTAAACCCACACCAGACCAAGTCAACTCGGTAATTACCGATTGGACCGGGTCAACTCAGTGAGTCGGTCAAAGGTCAAAACAAATTAGAAATGAAGAATAAGAAGATAGACTCGAACCTAGACCTCTATTACAACATCAATAATCTATCATCAACCTCAAACTACAACATATCCACAACATTAACCACATCAAATAACAACAGCCTCAACAATCTTCCACAATCCAACAAATCCATATCTAACCTATCCCATCTCCAAACCTTCATCAAGACTCGAAACAGAAAACAACAGTAATTACGATCTCAGTATTTTTCTTATCATGTTACACGTTCATTTGAAACACATTTTAAAGATCTAAACATGTCAGAAAAAACTCATCATCAATCTGTGTAAGGGTTAAAACCCTATTTGATATTCGAACTTAAAGATAGTTTTATAAAAAAATCTATTACAAACTATTCTTTGGTTCGATTGACATAATCAAGACCTACCTGAGACCTCATTCGAGAGACCTTGAAGACTTGCTACCACTCGATATTCAAAGAAAGATCAAAAGGATCTTGAAGCCATGACAAACGATGAAGACATTTTAGAATGAGGTTCGTTTGTTTGAGGTTTGAAACAGGATCTAAGCAATAGATTTCATATGGTGAATTGAAGGGTTTGTTTGGTTGTGTATGTTCACTGGTATGAGATTGAGATCAAGGTGACAATTTATGGTTGTTAAATGATATGACGATGATGGTTGTTTTTTTAGCAAAAGATTTAGATGGTGGCGGATGATACAAGGTTTAGGGTTAGTGGACTTTATCTGTGTGAGTAAAATTAGAATAAAGTGTACTAATATATCCTCTCAAATAGGGTTTGAATCTGTTTAAATAAAAAACATGGATGGGCTTGTAAATGCATGGGCCAAAAGTTTACTACTTGTGATGATGGGTTGCTGTTATGATTCTAAGTTGGGTCGTGTGTATGGCAGACAGTTTACAACAAAACCTATGGGTCAGATATAAAATGTTAGGCTAAATGTTTACGAGTTATCTATATTGGGTTGATTTTCAATAATTAGCTCGTTGTGGTGGTAGTGTTAATGGATTGAGCCGAGTTTTAAAACAATATCATGTCGGGTAATGTATAAAAGACCGGGTTTTATTACTTAGAAGGCCATTACTATAGTATAATTTTTGAGCCGATATCCGTTAACGATCATAAAACATCAAAAAATCACGAACAACAACACAACAAACACAATACATTACACTAAAACGATCCTTATCAAAATTCACCTTCACTCATAATGGCTAGTATTGGATTTTATGACTACGAGGTTCTTGTCCGATGTTATTTATATAGGATTGAAGTAGTATTTCACGGGGCGTGTACTTATTTTTGTCTTCGAGACTTTCTACCTCCTACAACGAAGATGACTTGTTTGGGCATATACGGTTTATGATAAGATGTTGTATTTTTTATATACTTTTGGGTGAGTATATGGTACTTAGAGATTTGCCTCTGTACCGTTCTTCGTCACACGGATAGTACAAGATTAAGTCACAAGCTTGGGATTTTGCTTCATTCTCGAGTTCGTTTCATCGGGTTATCTTCATCAATGGTCATCAGTATTAGCCGACAGAATAGATAAGGGGATTTAGTTCAGATTGATTAAGATAGAATTGTTAAGAGAGTATGATTCGACATCTTCTCATAGGGTATTGCTTATGCAATCACAGGTATATGAAGCTAAGTAAGCATTTCTAGTTGATATACGATGTACACATATGTAGGACGATTCCTTAGTTAGTCATCATCCTGGAGGGAGAAGTGTGTACATTTGGTACTTAGTTGATTTTTTATGTTACCGTTTTGATGTTACCATTTTGACTACATAGAGGGATAAATTGCTTACACTCGGGACATAGTTGAGTTTGATGTAGCAATATATATCAACACTTTCCTAGAGGGAGAAATGTAAACATCAAGGACGCACAACAAGATCACTTGATCGGGAATATAAAATATGCCGAAGGTTAGTCTGCAGAGATGATTAGTGCTTCAACTTGTTACTTTGGTGTCACATTTTCGACTTCGTAAAAGGGATAAAGTGTGTACTTTAGGACTGGAATGCTTCCAAAGTAAGACGATGTAGGTCCAGCCCTAGATAGATCTTCAAGCCTGTTAAGGTTGTAGAGTACTTATGTAATCATAAGCAACTCTAAGAGAGACTCTAACAAATTAAACTATTGTTTACGCGGAATATAAACAACAGAGTTAAAGAAGAATTACTCAAATAATTATCCTCTATGGATCTTTTCTATTAACAATAAAAGTGTTTTTTTATCATCTCTCTTCATCTAAGATCGTAGGTTTCTTAAATACTCATGAAACCCTAACAACCTGTTACCTAAGACTCGCTAAAGAGATAAGTATTATCACTTCCTAGGATATCTCATGCATATCCTTATCACTAACTAACTATACTATAACATTATCCTTACTAACTTTTGATTGTTCTACCAGCAGGAATAACTTTTGATTTGCCAGTACTAACTATAACATTATCCTTACCAGTAGGAACTACATACCTACCAGCAGGAACTTTTACTCTACCAGTAGGAACTACCAAACCAATATCCAACAGCAGCAAGTGACTCCAGCAAAAACCAAATGACCAGTAGGAATTTTGTATGACCAGAATAAATGAATATGCTTACATGTACTCAGATTCAGCCCAGCAAGAAATATAGGAAGAATATAATTCCTATAAATCTGGTATATTCCACAAATCACTCCATAAAGTCAGGAAGTAATTTTGGGAAAATATACAACAGGCTCTGATACCACTTGTAGGTCCAACCCTAGATAGATATTCAAGCCTGTTGAGGTTGTAGAGTACTTATGTAATCACAAGCAACTCTAAGAGAGACTCTAACAAATTAAACTATTGTTTACGCGGAATATAAACAACAGAGTTAAAGAAGAAGTACTCAAACAATGATCCTCTATGGATCTTTTCTATTAATAATAAAAGTGTTTTTCCAAATCGATCATATCATCTATCACCTTAGGTTTCTTAAATACACATGAAACCCTAACAACCTGTTACCTAAGACTCGCTAAAGAGATAAGTATTATCACTTCCTAGGATATCTCATGCATATCCTTATCACTAACTAATTATACTATCAACTTGGAGTAAGCATAATACTACCAGGACTAATATTGTTCTTCCAGCAGGAACTTTTGTTCTGCCAGCACTAACTATAACATTATCCTTACGAGTAGGAACTACATACCTACCAGCAGGAACTTTTACTCTACCAGTAGCAGGAACTTTTACTCTATCAGTAGGAACTACATACCTACCAGCAGGAACTTTTACTCTACCAGTAGGAACTACATACCCACTAGTAGCAATTATCTATTACAATATTCCTAACATATATGTTCTTTCTCTAAGATGTATATTTGTCTCTTAAGTATATCTAAAACCTTAACCTAGGATCTCCTTTTATACACCACAAGGAGTCCTTTACAAGATAACTACCAAACTTT
>BQNB010151416.1:2240-14541 GCA_026074375.1 Tanacetum coccineum
ACGCACAAAGCTGGCATCACTGACCTAGAACCATATACCACATAATTTAACCCTGAAGGTGTCATCTATTTAGACAAGTTGCAGAGAAACAGACTGATGTGTTCTCATGAGCTCTACAAGTTCAATGATGGTACACTCACATCAGTTCGGGATAAACTCAAAGACATGCTCAACAACTTGGAGATGGGGTATACAAGTGTCATGCCAAGAAGGAGATGGAGTAATTTGGACAAGAAACGGTCTCGCATCATGGTGAAAGACATTGATCATCAGTTGCTAGAAAGAAGGTTGATGATAAGCTTAGAAACGTTTGTTGGTGGAAGGGAATACGGGGAAGACCTTAGACTGCTTCAGCAACAATATGACTTTGTCATATTTTGTTCTACTATTTTAGGTCAAACCTCGTAATTATTATACTTGTGAATATGTAAATAAGTAGTGTAGGACTAATAATAGGCATATATAATGTTTGAGTATGAATTTTCAAGAATTTTTTAGTAAATTCAAAAACTTTCAAATTAACGTACTTAAACACCATATAATACCCTCATAAATTGAGGGGGAGCATTAAAATGTTCCTAATAAGGCTTAATATATATAATCAGAACATTTTTCTCCCCAAATAATTTTCATACATATTTAAATAAACTGATATCCAAAAATATCAAGAGATGTGACATTTTTATAGTGGAGAAATGTGATTAAAATATATATAACTTGTAACAATTGATTGAAAATGACTCTAGTGCAGCTCTTCCTTGTATGATGGCAAACATAATTCGGTTTATACGATGCACATAGCAAGGGCAATTTTAAAAAGTTAAAAAACCATCGATACTAAATGTTTTGATTTTATACACAAAGTAGCTTGATCAAAGTTTATTTTTAAATGGTTTTAAGGCTGTGAACAATACCAAAAGACCAACCATGTATTTAATTAATTGGAGTTATAAGGTGGTTATATATAGGTGTTCGTTCCCATGATCCAGCCAGAACCGAAGGGATCTATCCAGGGACATTCCATTAGTTAGAATAGAAGTCCATAGGTGTGATAAAAAGGAGAAAACATGAGAAAAGCGAAAAATGTAGACTAAGACAGAGCTAACACTGGAACAAACCCAACAAAGGTGGTTAGATGAAGACATGGTAAGCAATAATGTTTTAAGAAATAAAAAAGAAAAAGTTAAGATAAAGTGAAAATGTAACATCCTATTATTTCAGGTCATTTCCCGACTCAATTATTACCATTATTTATTTTTAGAGTTATACGCGTTCGCTTTTAATTATTATCGTATAGTTAAATCGTGTAAACTAAAAATCAAAATTTAACGTAAACGGGCACCAAACAAGTTAAAGTTTATGTCAAACATGTGTTATATGATTATTATGAGTATAATTTATAACTTTTCCTATTTTATTTTTATTGGTTACGTAAAACGCTTACGTTTCGCAATAAAATAAATTTAGGCATACCCGCAAACACCAATACCCATCTATACTCAATCAAACACCCACTTTTATACCCAATACATAAAAATTAATTCATTTCCTACTCTTATAATACCTAGAACCAGATCCAAGTGTTTAACACAAGAAATAAGTCACTTAAACCCACTAGTATCTTTCTAAAACCCCACAAGAGTACACAGTGAACCAAGTCTCTAGAAAATGTCTAATCCCATGTACCCTCCCTCCATTCATGCATCTCCCTCCTCCTAGGGAGGAGGAGAGCTCTTACGTATTGTACCCTTACCCATATACTTCACCATGGTTAGTTTAAGGTAGGTTAGACACTAACTCATGTTATATAAGGCAAGTCATACATTAACTAACTCACTCTTTCATTTACTAGCAAATAATCAAAGCAAAACTCTCTCCCTACAAACAAAAACCCACAGCTTAACCTAAATTAATTAGGGTTTCATATAGATTTTTATTCTAAAAAGCTACAAGTGTTCAAGCATTGATATTAGTTATATCTATGGTGTTTAGGATTGATTTGGAAGCTTGGGTTTTGGTTTAACAAGGGTTATAGCACAAAGATTTCTAGGGTTTTCATATTAGGGTTTCAAATTTGGGATCAAGTTTTAGGGTTTTATCTAGTGTTCTTGTTCCTCCTACACTTCTAAAAGGTTCATTTAAACCCTAAACATTTTCATTTATCATTTACATATGTTTTAATAACTGTTTTGCATGTTAATCACCTCTTAGGTTGTTCTTATGAATTTATGAAAACATTTATACAGCATGATATTTTGAATTTATATACTTATATAGTGAAATAATGTTTAAAATGTAAGTACACACTTAATATAACTACTAATTAATTTATAAGTTAGTTTGTAAATTAACTTATGTTGAAAGTATTACTTACAAAGTTTATGTACAAATATTATGAGGACACCTTATCATGGACAATCACTATGGACTAATTAGAGGACCTAAAATTAGTAAGACTCATGATAGAAAGTATGGTAAAAGACTAGTACAAAATTTCTCAAGAAATGGATTTATAAAACCAAAAATATAAAACATAAACAAACCCACTGTTTTGGTACATTCTGTTAGAATTCAAAAAACAAAGTATTCATTTTATATTTTATTATATTAGTACACATTACAAGGATCGTAAGCATATAAAGAACTTGAAAAACTAAGTTATAACGAAGAAGTTATGATATTTGCAGGTTTACGATAATTAAATATATAAATGTGTTTTTATAAAAGTTATTTTATAAAAATCCCCATTGTTTCAAACCTGGTAAAATAATGGATATTTTATAAATATAGTACTTATCATGAGGAATCCAAGCATGTAAGAAACTCGAAAAACGGAATTAAAACGAATGAGTTACGAGTTTTGCAAGATTTAAGTTTATAAAAACATTTTAATAAACTGTTTGACTTTTCTGAGTTGACCTAGATTTTTATAAATTCAGCAAGCATTTTATAAACATAGTTTATCTCGTCACGAATCCATACATGTAAAGAACAAGCGAAACGGAATTAAAATGAATGAGTTATGCTTTTTGCAAGTTTTATATAATTAATTACATAAAAGTAGTTTTATAAAATTTACAAAAATAGTGAAAGTTATTGTTCATTTATTTTGATAATTTTCTTTAATACGAAACCGTGGACATAAGAAACGTATAAAACGGAGTTAAAACGATAAAGATATGAGGTTTATAAAACCTTGTGCACTATTTTTACTTTTATACATTATTTTATAAAACAATTAAATTAATTATATAATATCAATACAGGATCATTAAAAATATTAAATCACATATTTTTAACAAATAATACATTGATGAACAAAAATAATATTTTTTCTTTACGGATACCAATACATATAACTTTATTTGACAAAGTACGATTTAATTATTATTTCAACTTTTTAAAATTAAACAAGAACTATTAGGTGGTGGTGTAACTAAATAACATGTGGTATTTTATTTATATAAAGTACATTATACTCATACGGCCTATAATTAATTAGGCTGCATTCGAATTTCCCGAGACGATTCACTTACTTGATTTAGATAATCAATCATACACTTACGGTGAGTTCATAGCCCCGCTTTTATACAATTACATTGATTTACAACTTTGTAAGTGAGAAACGATTCATGTTTAAAAACGATTATTGACGCAAGTACACTTTTATACAAAGGTTAGAGATATACATACATGGACGAAAGTGTCTTTGTCACTTCGTCGAATACGGTTGCAATAACCATGGTTCCCCGTTAATCAGTATAAATACTGCTTGTGATCAGGTAGAATTCAAAAGAATCTCCTTGGCAGGGTTTCGCAGCTGCACTAGCCGTTCTCGTTACCAGAGCATCTCAAAGCAAACAACATGGTAAGAGTGAATCAAATAGTTACTATCTTTATGATTGAGTCATTAATTCATATACTGGACCAAAATCGATATCCAGTTGACACAAGCTTGATTCATTCAGAATCTCGCAAGTCATCTACCACAGAGCTATTTGATGTTGACTCTGGAAAGATTTCCATTCATCACTGTGAATACTAAAGAGTATCACTCTGAATGTTCTGGAAATTACCACAAGGATAATGCGTAGGACTTTTTGATACCAAATGTTGTATAATGATGTATGATTGCTAGTTTTACGTACCTATAAAATATATAATAAAAATAATACTTAGGTAAATTCCAACTATTCACCTTTAACTAAGGTAAAAAGTTAAAACTTACAAAAATAATATAATATATATAATATACGTATGTTTCACCGGGCAAGTATGATCACCCGGGTCGTTTCCCCAACGACTAGTGAAATTGAAACCACGTTTAGGTTCGGATCCTGATTTGAATGAAGCAAAGATATTTTGGATAAGCTATTACTACGAAATTAAGAAGCAACAAATAATGACAATTAAGCAAATAAACAAATTTTAAATCCTAAAAATGTAAACTAAATTTTCACTAAATAAAAAAAAACTTAACTAAGGACTAATGGTGCAAAAACCTAAGAAACTAACGGGGAAACTAACAAACTAACGGAGGGACTAACTGAAAAACAATTAAAATCGAAAAGTTACACTTTCTACCCTGAGAATCTATCCCGACAACAAACTAAGTCCAATAAGCATTCGAAATTTTAAAGAGCTTAAAATGAAAAACTCAAAGAAGCAAAGTTGTAAAGGAAGCCAGGGGGAACAAGATTAATAAAGGCTACTTGGGCTGAAACTCACAAATAAGCTCTCAAAAGAACTTATCTTTAAGCTGTTACAGAAAGGAGGGCTTATCCCTTGGTTTTAGAAAATAAGCTATAGAAAACTCAAAACTAGATCAAAATGAAAAAGGAAAGAAGTTCTAAAGAGCTTATGATATGCTTAATCTATAAATGAAAAGAAACTAAAGCTTAAACTACTTTTATGCTACTGAAATTGATCATGAAATAAGCAAACTCAGGAAATAAGCAAAGTAACACAAAATCCAAGCAAGCTAAATACCTTCTTTTTAAGAGAAATTAGACTTGAGAAACTTTAAACTTATTAAACAACTATTTTATCATCTAAATAAGCTATAAAATCTAGACTTGAAAGGCTGATTTACAAATTAAGACACAAAGAACTAAGAACGGTTTTTGGAATATTTAGTTTATTACTGACTTTTAGACATCTAAATTAAACTATAGAAAATAAGCTAAAATTGCAAATAAGACATAAAATGTTGATTAGCTAAAATAAAAACTTAAGTCCTGCTGAGTTTTGATAAGCGTAAAACCTAAAATTACTCAACTAAATTAAGCTAAGAGACACAGCAACAAACTGAGGTTAGTACTGTCAAGTGTAAATATTCAGCATACTTTCAAGAGAAAGTACTGCTAGTGCAATTTTTTGACATTTTATGAAAACAAAAGAAGCAATGAAATAAGCTATAAAATGAAACTAAATCAAAATAAGCTAAAACTAAACTAAATTCCTACAGATTAAAAGCAAACAAGTACTAACTTATAAAGCAGTACTATCTTGGGAAGTTAGTAACTGGTAGTGCAAGGGTCAGTTAGTACAACATAGTTTAGGTACTGTTAGTTTCAATTTTGAGAATAGCACTAAACCAAACACTACTTAAACCATTATTCCATATTTGAGAAAAGATTTTAAAGAGAAATCTAAAGAACCAATGCTAAATACCAGATAAAAACTGAGCTTAAATCAAACTTAGCAATCATGATTCAAACAACTGAAAAAGCTAAATTCTAAGATCTTAACAAATCTATAACTAATGTTTTGGATTTTATGTGTTTTATGACATAAATTGATTACAACACACAAAATCTATAACTTCTAGCAAAAACAGTGACAAACACATAACTAAAATAGCACTAGAAGAGATAATTTTAAACACAAACAAGCGCAAAGAAAATAAGCAAATAAACAGATCTAACATAGCAAGCAATAATATCAAAATTTAAAACTAGAATTTAAAGTAAATTGGAGAGAAACTTACAAACCTCCTCTACAAAACAAATAATGAGAACCCAATAAGGCAGCTACACGCTCTCTAAGCTATGAAAAAGCAAGAGTAAAAGATCCTTGGGAACTTCATCCAAGGTAAGATCCCCGATCCAAAATGCTAAGATACAATAAGATGCCAAAATAGATATAACTGATTTTAAGGTTTAGATAATGGTTAATACAGAAATCAACAGCTCTATTCAGCTTATAGACTTGAAAGATCGTTATAAAAGCTATGAGACATTTAAGCCTTATTAAGAGAGCTTAAAGGTTGAAAATAAGAAGAGCTCATGACAAATTAAAACTGTATTTCATTAATTGAAAACTGAATTACATTACTAGAAAAGGAAATTACAAGAACATTTAAGTAAAAATACGGATTTAAGCTAAAAATCATATAAAAACTAGATAACAAAGAAAGAAAAACGGATTAAAAACTCGATGATGTGTGTGTGAGAAGTGAGGTCTTCTTATAGTGCCAAGCTGAAGCTTCCAGGACCTCTGCCTTGCTCTCCAACTTTTAATCTCTGCCATTCATTTCTTCAATCATTTGATCATCAATTGTGACCGTTTGAATCAAAAGTAGGACCCATGAAGGATATGCCCACGCTGGGCATTCTTTGATGTGACGTTTGTGTTAGTTTTGTGAGTAAGTTTAGCACAAAACCCATCACAATTTGTGCTTCTTTCATTGATTACGTGGCTCTTCTTTAATGAATCCTTTGATAAAGACTGATTTGACCCTGGGTTTGTGATGTAGACCTCTTGAATTGACTTAAGCACCCTCTAATTTTGATTTGCCCTTTGTTTTACCATGGAGGTGAAAACGGGGAAGATGGATGAATAGTAAAAGGGTTCCCGCTCCTTTTTCGACAGTTAAAACTGTTGGAGTTTGGAAGTATTGCACATTTGGCCCGTCGTCTATTCTTTCTCTCATTCAAGATATAAATAACTTATGGAAATTGCAAGAATGGCCCATGTAGAAGGAAGATAGGCTAAGGTCTTTGGATCTTTTGGCATCTTTTAGAACTCTTCTGATTACTCGTTGTCCGTGTTTGCTCACTTTGACTATATTTTCATGGAGAATTTTTGACTTATCAATTCCTGCATACACAAAACACTAATACAAGCATAAATTTTGTCATTATTGGTCTGTTTTGGTTTAATTGGTTAATTTTAGGTACAAACGGATATGTGGACATTACACTTATCCTTGTAGCGAATATCATACATTTCAAAACAAAACGTCCTCCTCCCCATTCACCATTTAATAATTTTGTCTTCACATCCATCTAATGAATAATCAGATTGTGAATTGATGCCAAAGCAATCAACAGTCTTATTGTACTACTACGTGCCAGTAGAGCATAAGTATCAAAGTAGTCTATCCCTGAATTTTGTCTAAATCCTTGAATGACTAGTCTAGCCTTAAACTTTTCAATAGTTCCATCTACCTTCAAGTTTTTTTCTTAAAGATCCATTTGCAACCAAGAGGTTTTACAACCTGGAGGTAGGACATCCAATACCTAAGTTGATATAGCCCATGAAGGAATCTATCTCATCCATTGATTGCTCTATACCATAAAGCAACACTTGGGACTTCATTTCTTCATCAAAGTCTTGGGGTCATCCTAAACATTAAAGCAATAAGAAGTGTTGGTCAAAAGAACTTATTCCCTTATCCTTTAATTAAGTAATAATATTCAAATTCAGGACCAGAGGGTCAAAGGGTTATCAGTTCCTTTTATTGGGTAACCCAATTTAATAAATAGCAAGATATTAACATAGCTTCACCCAAGAACCCTTGACTTATCCGAGTATGCAACAATGTAATAACCTTTTCTTTAAAACTCTATTTTTCCTTTTCATATATACCATTTTGTTGAAGATAAGCGAGGAATCGTTTCATAATAATAACCAACAGACTGAAAATACAGAGATCGATGTTCTCATCTCCTTTACCAGTCATTGATTCTTCTTACAAATCAAGGATCTAAGTTGTAATACAACTTCAGTTTTAAAGAATACTTTAAATTATTTAATGCTTACAACCTTAGTAATGTAAATAAATAAACATACCAAAACATAGAAGCATCATCAATAAAATGTCACAAAGTATTTCTTATCCCTATATGAGGTAGATTAAGCAGCAAATTAAAACACACAAATCACTTGGATCAGCTCCAAAACTTCAGTTTTACGTTTTACATTTTGAAATGGTTTCTTAGTTATTTTGGTCAGCATGAAAATCTTATACTTTTCATTGTCCTTGTCAAAAGATGGGATTAACCCATCCTTAGACATATCTTGTATCCTTTTATAATAGACATAGCCTAGTCTAGCATTCCACATGATTGAATCATTCAGTTTAGAGGTTGACATAAAGGCTGAATTATCATTAACAATATTAATCCTGAACATTTGATTATATAAATAGCCAAAACCAATAAACACACTGATGTGTTTCAAAAGCTTTAAATTTACATAATGACTGAAAAATACCAATATTAATATAGGGGAAACACACTCCTACGTATGTAGTATAATCTTATTAGTAAGACCAGTCACACGTCCACATGGATTTGAGTAGAGTTCAAATAATCAGAGAGAAATAAACAAAACAGTTTTTTGAAAATAACTTTTTCTTCTAACTAGTGATAATAAAGATGACTACTCGGATAGTTGAAAAAAATCATAAGTTTTCAGAAAATAATATAAGAACCTCGAAAATTGGAACCTTATAACTTATAAAAAAGTATTTTATCGTCAGAAAACATTTTCACAAATTAACTTGATTAACTCAAGACTTATAATTTAGATACAAGAACCAAATTATGGTCACTCAAATAATCCCATGCCTAATATAACAAGCTTATTTTGTTTATTAGTATACGAAAGTAGATTTCTCGACACAGACGATAAAGATCATAGACAAATCTTTAAAACCACATAGATCATAACGGGTCTTTCGACCTATACTGATCTGATTATATAATCTAAGATTGATAAGCAAAACAGTAAGATAAGATTATAATAGGACTCAACATACGCTTGAGATTAAAAGGATCAAGATCAAACAAACACTTATTTATTATCATAACATCACCGAGTAGTCATGAGAGATTTAGCCTCTCATGCCTAATGAGTTCATAACATAACTTGATTCGATAACAAGACTCATTCTTTTACTGAAACAAGTATGATGTTCTTCTTCGTTCTTGTGATTTGATCATAATACTTCAAAGATATGGTGTTAAATGCTTGGCGAGAATGGTTTAGGTGAAGTGCTTGAGGACTTCATAAGGGAGAATAGTGTGTGTAATAGTTGAAGAAGGTATGAGAGGATGAATGAAAAGGATTGAAATTCATCCTCTATTTATAGGCTGAGTGAGGGGTGAAGTGCGACGCACAAAGTAAAATGTGCGGCGTACTTGGTGATTAAAATGCAGGGATTTAATGTTTATTTGAGAAGTGCGGCGCACAAAAGAATTAGGTGCAGCGTACTTAGTATTAATGCATTAGCATTTAAGTCTTCATATTCATCATTATCATATGGGAAGTACGTGCTATCGAGTTGTAATGTTGAATTATAGTGACTAAATCCTTGAATGACTAGACTAGCCTTAAACAATTACAATAGTTCCATCTACCTATCAGTACTTTTCTTTGAAGATCCATTTCCACCAAGAGGTTTGTGCAACCTGGAGGAAGATTCAGCCAATTACCTAAGTGTTATTGCCCATGATGGAATCTATCTCATCATTGATTGCTTCTTTCCAGAAAGCAACATCTTGGGACTTCATTGCTTCATCAAATGTCTTGGGGTCATCCTCAACATTAAAGCAATAAGATTGTTGGTCAAAGAACTTATCCCTTTTCCTTTAATTAAGTATAATTTAAATTCAGGTCCAAAGTTCTTTGGAATCCTATTCCTTTTGCTTTTTCTAAGCTTAGGTTTAGGTTGTTGAACCACAACCTCTTTATTGGACTTTGTCAGGACCACTGAACCACCCAATTTAATCAATTATCATATCAGGACCCTCTGAAAAAATAATTATGTCTAAGTAGGACTAAATGAGAATCTATTTTCATCAAAGATAGCATACCTTGATTCAATTATTGAGTTAATTGAAACTGATTCATTAGGTTCAATGACATAGAACCTAAAAGACTTGGAATGCTCAACATATCCAACAAAGATGCATTTTATTTTCATTACCGAAATAGCATTTATTTTACTTTATCAAATACCTCAAAGTTTTTAGCTATGGTATCAGGGAGTTTGAGCAACTGCCCTACACCCCAAAACCCTGGAGGTAGTTCACATGGGTTCATTTAGTCCAGAGTTATAGGGGGTTATCCAAGTTCTCATTTAGAGTTGGGAACCCTATTTAATAAAGTAGCAAGATATATAACAAAGCTTCACCCCTAGAACCCTTAGGACTTAGTCCTGAAAGAGGACAACATGGAATTAACCTTTTTCCTTTAAAAAACACATTTTTCCTTTTCAGATTATACCATTTTTGTATGTAGAGTATAGCGAGTAGTCGTTCTCATAGATAATACCAACATACTGAAAATACAGAGTAATCTATGTATCATCTCCTTACCAGTCTTGATTCTTTTAATCAAGGATCCTTGTTGTAATTCAACTTCAGTTTTAAACACTTTAAATTTATCTAATGCTTCATCCTTAGTATGTAATAAATAAACATAATAAAACATAGAAACATCATCAATAAAAGTCACAAAGTATTTCTTATTCTCTAATGAGGGAGTAGCATGCAAATCACACAGATCACTATGGATCAGCTCCAAAACTTCAGTTTTACGTTTTACATTTTGAAATGGTTTCTTAGTTATTTTGGTCAGCATGCAATCTTATACTTTCATTGTCCTTTCCAAAAATGGGATTTAACCCATCCTCTAAACATCATCTGTCAATCTTTATAATAGACATAGCCTAGTCTAGCATTCCACATGATTGAATCATTCAGTTTAGAGGTTGACATAAAGGCTGAATTATCATTAACAATATTAATCCTGAACATTTGATTATATAAATAGCCAAAACCAATAAACACACTGATGTGTTTCAAAAGCTTTAAAATTATAATGACTGAAAAATACCATATATATTATAGGGAAACAAAACGCCTACGTATTAAGTAAAATCTTTTAGGTAAGACCAGGTCGTCCACAGGGATGTAGTATAATCTTTTTAGGTAAGACCATTTTGTTCCATAGGGATTTGAGTAGTGTTCCACAGGGATTTGTTTTACCAGTGATAATAAAGATGACTGCTCGAATAGTTGATAATAATTCAAAAGTGTTGGAAAATGATTAGACCTTGAAGATGGAACCTTAATTTATAAAAAGGATTTTCTCGTCAGAAAACGTTTTCACAAACTAACTCGATTAACTCAAGACTTATATTTAGTTAGCTAGACCAAATGTGTCACTCAAATAATCCAGTTTCTAATATATCAAAGCTTATTTGTTTATCAAAATTTACAAAAGTAGATTTCTCAGTACAAACGATAAAGACCATAGACAAATCTTTAAAACCACATAGATCATAACGGGTCTTTCGACCTATACCGATATGATTATATAACCTAAGTTGATAAACAAAGATAGACAAGACAAGATATAATAGGATTGGAATATAAGCTTGAGATTAAAGAGATCATGATCATACCAAACACTTATTCATTATCATAACATCACATAGTCGTCATGAGAGATTTAGCCTATCATGGCTAAGGAGTTCATAACATAACTTGAAATAACAAACTTCATTATTTTGCTTATACTAGTTTGAAATTCTTCCTCGTTCTTGATTCTTCGATCTTGAATCTCCAAAAGATATGGTGTTTATCCTTAGAAAAAGGGTTTATGTGGGATTAAGGAAGAGTGAAGGATGTGTATGTGAGATGTTTTTTATTGTTGGATGATATGAAAATGAGAGATTTGAGGCTCTATTTATAGGCTGAAGTTCTGGTGAAAGTGCAGCGCACACAAAAGATTATGCGGCGCACTTGGTGATTAAATGCACTAGTACTAAATGTTAATTGAGTAAGTGCGGCGCACAAGATAATATGTGCGATGTACTTAGGGTGTAAATGCAGTAGCATTAAAGTCTTCATTTATTCTTGATGTGTCGTCGTATGGTGTATATTTAGTGAGTATCAAGTTTTACATTTATATTTAGCTGACAAACCAAAACACAACACTTTCACGGCAGTGTATCTGGGTTTGATTAATTAGCGCAATGGCTGTTTATCTCGAGGTGGCATATCAT
>BQNB010151417.1:0-15903 GCA_026074375.1 Tanacetum coccineum
CCACAATAATGAGTACTATGGATTTAGATAGAGTAACTTGTTTAAATTGGTAAAATTCTAGGATTACACCCAAAAAGCCTTTATATGTTGTTTTATCAACTAACTACACTGGTTAGTTAACCCCCATATAAACCCTTTGTTTACTCTCATCTTAAGAGTAAGATACCCCTAGAACAACCCATAGAGCCAATCCTTTAGGAATTACACCAACTATCTATTTCGTTACACCTTTACACCTTAGCCTACCCTGTTAGATTATGTCCATTTATCAGTTGCTAGTTGCTTAAAGTGTAAAGTATGTATTTCCTGAGTCTTGTGTCAATTTTCTATCTTTTGTATGGTTGGGAAGAAATTTGCACATTGCAAATGGGAATTTATAAAGTAGTCAAAACTCATGTATTTTTACTACCAATCCAACACAATTATTGGTACGCCCGAAGAACGAAGAATTACCGAAGGAATTATTCGGAGTTATTATGATCGTGAAGATGGTGAATTTACACCGAGTTTCGTAGTATAGTGTTAGCAAAAAAATTGAAAAAATGAGAAAAAACGCAACAAAAAAGAGAGAATGTTTGGAGATAATCACAAGAGCTTAAACCGAAGGAATTATATGAAGGATCGATTATTCGTTGATACGTCTTAAAAACCAACGATGTATAGTATTGTATAAAGTGGTAGATATCGCCACTTTTCATGTAAAAGTTTGTAAAGTATGGGATGATTGGGAAGTTGACCGTTAAGGGAACGCCAACTTAGGTTGTTGTTTTTGGTCAATGATCAAGACGTTTGTAAATAGTTGTGTCTTTATCATGGTAACGGTCGAGAAAAAGTGTCAGAAAACATATTAGCGTTAGGACTGAGTCTATTTGCTTCGTAATTTTTATTTAACAACAATTTATTTCCCTTTCCTAATCATTAACCATGGGTTCTACGTGAATGAGGATGTGATCAAACATGCATATCTATTCCGTCGTTACGGCCATGTACACATGATTCAGCTGACTTGTTAGTTTATTACTATTGGTGAAAGTTAGATGATCCCTACCCTATATCATTCTTCATCCTAACCCTTGGTTAAACTCGAATAAGTATGTGATAGAATACATATGTCTATTTCGTCGTTACAACCATGTATGTGTGCTTCAGTTGCCTTGTTAGTGTGGTACTTTTAGTGTAAGATTGTAGAATGATCAACCCTAAGCCTTATAATAAAAACCCATTTTGCCTTTGTAAACTTGTTACTCCTTAGCTCTTGTGGTGAGATTGTATATCCTTGCCAAGTTTATGATAGAATTTTTTTTTTTATCCTCGTTACGACCCGAGCATTGAAACAAATTTTTCATGTTCCACATCGATAGATGAGTGATTTGAGTGTTTTCATTTACTGTTTCGTAACGTGTTTGGTTGTGTACTTGTAATAGATCAAATAAATGATTAACAGAAAAAATCCTTAGGGATACATTTTGATAAACTTCTAAAGGCTACTTGAGGACAAGTAACGTCACTTTTACAGCATCATTTATCTCATAAAAATAACCCATTTTATATAATTATTGCAAATAATTGTTACTTAATCGTTGGTATTTGAGAATTGCAGTAATTATGGAGTACTAGGTGAAGATTAGTAAAAAGGCACGCATTCTGGAGTTTAAATGAAGACATTTGAAGATTACTGTTCTGACATCAATAGTCGTATCATTTTCTTAAGGGAAGATATCGGCGTATCTGTGCATGCACTTCTCAAAAGACCACGAAGAAAAACAAGATCAATACAAGTATCCAGGAAGGACCAATACGCCGGTATTCAAAGCTATGGAACTAAAATAATTTGAGATATCAAAAACGGGATCCTACCCAAAGAAACCCCCAATACGCATATCGAAGATCTTTTGATATGCCATATTGACCTTTTTCCAGACCATATAAATATAAAACTCAAAAACGAGTTTTTAATGTGCTAAATATTATTTTGGATACCTAAACCATAAAAGTCGATTTTAGAGGAGAAGAAGAGTAGAAGAGGTATTGCAACGTAATTAATTCCATAGGAAACAACTTGTAATCTCCTATACTCTTGTAATCGTTTAGTTTTGGTATCATTCGTTAATTTTCCCCAGTTTTTTTTTTTTTTTTTTTTTTTTTTTTTTTATAAAAAAAAAAAAACAAAAAAAAAAAAAAAAAAAAAAAAAAAAATTTTTTTTTTTTTAAAATAAAAATAAAAAAAAAAAAAAAAAAATCTCGGTTAGTTTATGTTACCCATAAAGATTCTAGCCTAAAACACACGATCCGGAGGTCGGGGAGGATAAAAGAAATAAGTAGCCATATTATTAGATGTAGAGAGAGAAAGGGAAGATGTGTATGTTTCTAGAGAGAGAAAGAGAAACACACACACTTATGAGATACAAATGGTTATCCTCACCCCTCCATGGAAATATGGAGGGGGTATTTATAGGCGCGTGACACTATAACTATCCTAACTTGACATTATTAGTCCCTACGTGTCACGCCTTAGAATATCTAATGCAATTTTGTATAAGTCAACATATTTTAAGCCTAACAATCTTCCCCCAATATGTGGACATACGGAATTACTTACAATGTTCCTATCAAGTACAAATACAAACAAAATAAAGACTTCCAAAGTGCTTCTAGTGCTGAAGATGACATCTTTGTCTTCTAGTCTTGATACTTGTACTCCAGCTTGGATCTTCTGTGACTTTACTTCATCTGGAACCATTGTAGTATGCATGACTTGGATTAACTTCCCCCCAATTCATGCAACATGTCTTGAAAATCTTTCTTCATAGAATCCTTTTTAACGAAGTTTCTGAATCAGCTTCCCCCCAAACCAACATTCGTATCTTGAGCAGATTCTGAAAATTTGATGTAGCTCGAACGATCTTCTAACATTGACATTTAAGTGCACAACAGAATTTTGTAGAAGAATCATCCAATACCTGAGGTACATACTTTATACCTTTTAATGAAGTTGAAACCATAGCACCAAAATCATTTAAGACCCAGAAATGCACTTTTCTTCCTCCAGGATAGTGCTGATGTGAATTGCTACACCAAAGTCAAATAACTCCCGAGTGTGATCAATTTATCCCATTAAGGAATCTACCTTCACATCTGTACATCTTACATCAACTAATACTGCTTCTTTATTTTTTTTTTTTTTTTTTTTTTCTTTTACTTCTTTTTATTTAACTGTATCATGACATTTGGTCTTGGTGAATATCCGTTCGGGGGTACATGCGAGAAATCAACAACAAACCTTCTCACGTGTGTAGAATACTTCACACAAACCATACTAAGTAAAGTAGTATAAACTACTTCCCCCTGGAAGTTGACCTGATTACATCAAAGTATCAAGGTACATGTATTCCCCCATGATGTTTTCGAACTCTGGGAAGCATCATTGACATGTACGCACATATACTCGAGAAGTTCTTGTCTTAAGAAAACATCTTGAAAAGTTATGAATGGCATTGAAGAAATTTGAAAGATTTTACATTGACTGTGAAGTACCATTGACTTGCTGTAGCTTTAATTATCCCATGAGAATTGCTAATTATATCTCAAACTTTAAACTCTCTAGCTAACTTACCAACCTGATATTCTGTCGGCTATTTCTGTGACCACTTGGTGAAGTAAATCTGATATACAAAACCTGAAAGTGAAGTAAAATTCCCCAAATTTGTTACTTAACCTTGCACTATTTTTGATTAAAGAACGATGCAGAAGAAAGCCTCTAAGTATCCTATACTCCTATTATAAAGTATATGAAAAGTACAACACCTCTTGAAATTATCCACATCTGCATTTGCGTGTGACACTAAGTACTACAATGTAACTCCTTTAAGTGATAGTTTCAGTGTCAACCAACCACCCCTTGACTGCTGGAAACTAGATACCCTAAGTCTCAATCATAACTGTATACGTTCAAGCAAGTCATCAATCGATAGAGGGTGTTTAGGGAAAATGGGTAGAAAGTAGAAGGAATTCTTGATGATAAAATAAGTAGACGCCTTTGTGAAACCCACTTCAATCTCAAATAAGGGATACCAAATACACTTCATGATCACTTGACATTAAAATCCAAATTCCATAGCCGTTTTGATGTTTTAGTGAATCTTTAATGATCGTTTTAGCATTAAGTGTTATGTTTGCTTTGGTGTTGTAGAAGGTGTTTAAGTTTGGTTCTTGGCGAAAATAGGTGAAAGTGGCCTTTACCGAAAATGCTCTATCGAATTTGGTTAATGAGAGAACCAAAATTCGAATTTCGGTTTAATTACCAAAATTGGCAGAAATAGTGTATAAATCGTCTAAAGCACATTGAATTATTCGCCTAGCATAAGATATGTATAAATCACCTACGTAGTGTTTGGTATGATGTAATGAAAGTTGGGGTTATTATACAAAGAAGTTACTATACTTTTCCAAAAAGTTCGTCTAAGTTACTCAACTTTCATTTTGTTCACTTAGGTTACTAAACTTATGAAACATGACATTTGGGGTTACTCAACTTTGCAAAAATATACGTAAACATCATTGAACTTGTAAAAACATGACATTTATGTTACTTAACTTACCTAAAAATATACGTCCAGGTTGCTCGGATTAACATTGAAATTATGGGGGTGTATGTTTATCAAAAGTTCAGTAACCCAAGTGAACAAAATGAAAGTTGAGTAACTTAGGCGAACTTTTTGAGAAAGTATAGTAACTTCTTTGTCTATTAACCCATGAAGTTGTAATGGAATCGGTTATACGTTTGAATGGAAAAAACCTTGTTTGTTTACAGTTATTTACAATGTAATTCTTCATTACAATTAATGGATATTACATCAAAAACTACCCTTTTCATTCCATAGGCCCCTTCTTTTTTTATTATGTCCGTAATGTAATTAAAATTAAATAAAAGTTCACCATTAACTAACCACATTAAATACACTTCTTATTAACTATGGACATTGTAGTATTTTTCTTATTGATTGCATTATGTCTTATTATACCAACCAAACATTATTAATAAGGGTAATGATTTATTACATTACATCATTTATTCCATTACGTTGCTTATTCCATTCATTTAATATTTCATTATATCCTACCAAATGAACCCCTAGTCTTGAAAGCAAGTATAAATCGCCCCCTTTAAGACTGCGTATAAAAAGCTAGAACATATAAATAGCTGGATCGTATAAATAGCTAGATCGTATAAATCGCTAGATCGTATAAATCGCTAGATCGTATAAATCGCTGGATCGTATAAATCACTGGATCGTATAAATCGCCAGATTTCAATACGTATAAATCGCCGGATTGCAAAAGTGTATAAATCGCCGCCTTTGAAGCTCGTATAAATCGCCGGATCTGAAGCATGTATAAATCGTTGTCTTCGTGCGTATAAACCGCCGTCTTCAAGCGTATAAACCGCCATCTTTAAATTTTCCAGAAAACAACTTTTGAATCACTTATAATACACACTTTTGATGTTTTTACTCGATTTCTTTTGTACAACCAAATATCCTAAGACAAGATCTACCAAAACACAAACTTTATGGTTTTTTAACACAAAATTTTTTGGATCAAGATTTGGTAAAAAGTTAAAAAAGATACCATGATCTTATAAATAAGCTTTAAAAACACAAAACTATTTGTACAAATGAGCTAAAAACATTATAGGAGGAAAGTTTCAAGCTTTTGCACAAAATAGACACCAAGCAACCAAACCTGTAGGTTTTGGCTTAAAAATAAGCTACAAAAAGCTTTAATAAGGTTCGAACAACACCTAAATAAGCAAACCATCAACCCAAAACGCTTCTAGGCTCTGATGCTAATTGTTACTCATAAAGATTCTAGCCTAAAACACACGATTTGGAGGTCGGGGAGGATAAAAGAAATAAGTAGCCATATTATTAGATGTATAGAGAGAAAGGGAAGATGTGTATATTTCTAGAGAGAGAAAGAGAACCTAACCACAAAAGTCGATTTTCAGAAGACAAGAAGAGCAGAAGAGGTCAAGCAAAGTTATTAATTCCATAGGAAACACTATGTAATCTCCTATACTCTAGTAATTGTTCGATTGTTGGTATCATTCGTTTAACTCGGTTAGTTTACCTTGGTTGAATTATTACTCTTGTATTGATTATGATGATTAAGGGCTAATACCCTTTGGTATTAGCCATGGTTATAAAGATTTAAATGTTTGGTTTGTTTATATCGACTGCTTAATTTATCGTTGATTGCTTGTTATGTTTATCAATTTATACTTGTTTACGTGCTTTTGTATGCGACCTGTCATTCAACTAGATCTATTAATATCGACCAAGTTAGCTAGATGCCGGGATGGCTCTCCATATAGTGATTTATATACCTAGATCAATAGGATCACAAATAATGCCCTATCCTTGCCTTTAGATTAGTGAGCTTAGCTGGACCAGCAAGTGAACCTAGGATCAACGAGTATGTTCTTAGTCAATTGGTAAAGACTTGGACAGTGGACTACTAGTATATAAATTGCCATTAAGTAATAAGTGGGTAAAGTCTCTATGAGCTAGGGTTTTAATAAGAACATCGTTATTAATCTCCTAAGATATATTATAATCAACAAATAGGATGCTTTATGCGGATGCGTTTAATTGTGACAGAATTCTACGTGTCTAGGTTTTAGGAAGAAGTACCGCCTAAATCTTGGGATTATATGCCACCTCGAGATAAGCACTCTTTGCACTAAATAAACAAACCAACATTTTAATTGGATTAATCATGGTTAATGCAGTTTTCCTATATTTGGCTAGACCGCTCTTCTATCTTTTATCTGTCTGCTTGCGTGTGTTATTGTGTCTTAAATTGATCTAAGTTACCACAAAACCTGTGCCAGTCTCTCAGACTGAAAAACCCCTTTATCCGTTAGAATTAGGATTAACATAGGTTTAACATAGAATAGAATTAACATAGTTTAGATAACCAAAGTATTGATAAAATAAAATATTAGCTCTCGCTCTTAGTGATCAACACCCTACTTACCATGACACTCCATCTGATCGGGTACACTGCCTGTTAAAGTGTTGTTTTAGGTAAAGTCGGCAAAATATAAATTTAAAACTTGAAAACATAAATAACACATACACGACGACACATCAGGTGACAATCGATATTATGCTTGGAAACTTTTTTCAATCACTTATCGAGAAAACTTTCCGAGTACAAAATGTTGATCCTATGGTTGCGTGAGTTACACGAAATGCATATATATCAATAAAATTCAAAGAAGCAGATTGTATGCTCAAAATCAGAACATAACAGACAACGAGATCATTGTAATAAATGTTTTTGAAACCAAGGATCTTTGTTATATCAACAAAAAAGTTTGGTATATAGTCCGCGGAACATATCCAACCATCATGTTGTTAATTTTGGAGGAAAAACCATTGATTCGTGGCGAGGGAGGTTTTGGCAAGGACACGATTTCATCGCCAAAAGCCGCTAAATAGAAACAAATAAAAATTTTTATATTTATAAAAAATTAATTTAATATTAATATTATAAATTTATATATAAAATTTAAAAATAATCATTAATATTTAAATTATAAAATTAATTAATTTATTTTTTTAAAATAATTTAAAATTTATAAATTTTTAATATTGATATTAATATTATTATTATTGATAAATTTTTTTTGTAAAATAATTTATTTAATTATTTTAAAAAAACATTAAAAAAATTAATTAAATATAATTTAAAATAATTTATTTTATAATTTAAAAATTAATATTTAATTAATAAAAATTATTTAAAATTAATTATTTTTTTATTATTTATAATTTTTTAAAAAAAAATTATAAATTTAAAATTATTTATTAAAATAATTTTAATAAAATTTAATTTTAATTTATATTTATTTATAAAAATTATATATTAAAATATTTAAATTTTATTTATAGATTAATTAAATTTATATTTATTTTTAAATAAAATTATAATAAAAATAATAATTAATATTATTAAGTTTTAAAATAATAAAAATATTAAAAATAATATAAATTTAAAAATAATTTTAAAATATTTATATAATAATTAAATATAAATTTTTTTAAAATTTTATTTTTTAGTTAATATTAAAATTAATAAATTAAAAAAATTTATTTAATTTAATTTTATAAATTATAAAAAATTATTATATTTAATTAATAAATTTAAAAAAAAATTATATATTAAATTTATATATTATTATTTAATTATATATTCAATAAATTTAAATTATTTTATTTAAAAAAAATATAAATTTTTAATATAAAAAAAAAATAATAATTATTTATATTATTAATTAATTATAACTTTTTATTATCAAATAAATAATAAAAAATCTTAAAAATATTTTAAATTTTAAAATTAAATAAATTTAATTTTAAAAAAATTTATAAAAAATTTATTAATTTTTATTAATTTAATAAAAAAACAAAACTAACATCCATCCAATACACCCATACACCCAAAAACCCCCATAACTCTACACCCACACAACCACACAACCCCCACCTAAAACACCCAAAACAATCAAAAAAACCAAAAAACCCCAACAACACCACAACAACCACACACGCCCAAAAACCCATCCCCCAAAAAACAACCCAACCACCAAACACCCCCACCCAAAAGCAACCCCCCAAACCACGCCCACCCAAACCCCCAAAAACAAACAAAACACAACCACCCCAAGCCAAACCCACCAAAACACCACAAAGCCCCCTCCACCACCAGAATCCACAAACACCCCCCAGGCGTAGAATATAAATAACACTCACACCAAAACCAAACAACACTCAAACACCACAAACCAAACTAACAAAAAACCAACACCAACCACAAACAAAAAAAACTGAGAGAAGACCACACCTAAACCCTAAACCATGCAAACACATACCCTCTCCACCCCCCAAACCATCCCCCAAAACACACCAAAAATCCCCCAAACCCCCACCCAAAAAAAAACAAAGAAAAACCACACCCAATCCCACCAAAACACCAACAACCGCCCAAAATATGAAGCACCCTAAATCACAAAAATCATAAAAAAACCATGCATTCCCCCACAAAAACAAAAACCAAAACTCCAAATCTCCTCCCAAACAATAAAACCACCCATACCCAACCAACAAACCAAACAAATACGCGCCCCTACTAAAACCAACCCAACACAAATTTGCAATAAAAAACCAAAGACAACATATACCAACCATAAACCCCAAAACCAACCCAAAAAACACCCAAACCCGAATCCCACAACCCCTAAAACCAGACACCCAAAACAACCCAAAACCCCAAAAAAAAAAACAACCCACCCAAACAAACCAACTATTCCAAAACCCCCACCGCAAACACCACCCACACAACACCTTAAAACCAAAACCAAACAAAACCAACAGACTAAAATGCTGCCTCCCCCCAAGCTACACGTTCGCGTTCTTCAAAAGCCCTTCCCCGCCTAACCACGCCCCCCTCCGCACCCTACTTCCCCAACGCGCTTATAACCAGCCAAAGTGCTAAAAGACCCAACACCCCTCAACCTTCCCCCAAGCCAAAATTCGAGGCCCTTATATGTGCCCAAATAGCCTCCAACCAGACCTTTAAAGCCATATCCCGTCCTCAAAACAACGGCCACCACAATCAAGCTAGGCCCCATTCCACGAACAAATATGACCCCAAACCCTTGACCACATATGGATATGTAAATCACGATGTGTGCAATGGCAGCTAGTAATGACATATACCTCTTAACATGCCACGTAATTCTTAGCAAAAGGCGCAACACGATTGAAATACAACAGATCCGTACACACGCAGACATAACAAAAATGTGCCACCTAAAACGTGCCCATACCAGTTTACAAATCTTTACCTGGATGGATACAAATTTCACACACAAAGAGTGGCTAATATGCATGTAACAGTAAAATAAAAAAAGCAATCACAGGTTATAAACCGCATTTATATAGCCGAATAATCATGCCAAAGTTACAAACATGATTTATTAATACACTTATAAGCTAAAACTCTAATACAATCCATATCTAAGCTGATACGAACCCTAGTACAGGTTGTACGGGAATAAGGCAACCACTTTTAGTGTGGCAAGCTCTATAAGAGAATAGAGAGAAAAAGTAGAGATATTTTGATCTTTAACTTGATTGATTGGTTGATTGATTGATAAACTAAAGAGAGTACAAAGAGTATTTATAATAGCTAAATAGGCCATGGGCCTATTATGGGCTATTATGACCTATTATGACCTTTGACTTTTGACTTCGACTATAGGATAAACATTGACTTTATGACACTTTCCTAATATGACAACACATAGCTATTAAGAGTCAAATATAACACTACTTATCCTAAAACAGATATCCTAACATGACTCCAACACATATCCTAAACATAATAACTATGATAGTTATCCTAACCATGGGCGTAACACTCTCCACACCTTCAAAAACCACCTTGTTCTCAAGGTGATGTCTAAAAAAATTATCTTGATTCCGAGATCCCATAATCTTCTTTGCATTGCAACCTTCATCTTTTTCTTCTTTATGTACTTGTCATTAAGACGCTTCAAGAACGGAATAAGAACATGTAAAGTATAAAGATAATATTGGACTTCTTTATTGTGGAGTTTAATCTAGGCTGATCTAGGATTATAAATAACAAAGATAACAATTTGCATAGCGGAATATAAATAAGAACAATGTTATTTTCACAAGGCTTTACATTCATACAAGCCCCAATTCTATGTGATCAATATAGAAAAAATTAAAAATTAACCTAAAACGTAACAGGGTTAAGACCTTGAGGCTACACCAAACCAACAACGTCTACATCTATTTCTTTGTGCACACAATAACTATGTCCTAAGATTCTCTTAATATAATATATCCATATCTAGACTTAGAAGGAAAACTAATTATATTAGGAAACTAAATCTTCCTAATCTTTATCTTCATATCTTTGACCAAATCTTCTAGATTCCTCCATCTTTGTAGAATTCCAATCTTGACGACTTTGATCCTTTTGTTTTTCTTTTGTTTCATTCTTGTTTCATTGTTTTGTATCATTGTTTTGTATCATTGTTTTGTATCATCAAATCAATATAATTCCCAACAATCTTCCCCTATTTGATGATGACAAAACAAACATCTTGATCTTCTATGAATGAAACAATCTTTCCCTTAACTTGACATCTCCTTTGAACTTCCATGCCATGCCACCATACTAAATAAGTTGCAAATCATACATCTCTGTACCATCTTCCCCTTTTTGTCATTATCCAATAAGGGACTTGCAAACATATGCAACTTTGATCTTTACAACTACAAACCATATATCAAACTTCTAATCTAAGCTTTCCAATGTCTCAAATTACCCTCCATGACGTATAATAAGATAAATGAATTCAAGCAGTAGAAACTTAAACTAGCAGTAGTAATAATGACTTACTATTAGTAAGAATCAAAACCTTCTTCTCAAGTGGTGCATGTAACATATCCAAATGGTTAAACACTTTATCATATTCTTCCTCTGAAACCAATATGTTAACCATCTCTTGAATCTCTAATTCTGTTGGCTCTTTGTAATGATTACTGATGGAGAAAACTCAGTATTACAAACTTGATGCTAAAGTAGAATAACTCAAACTTGTGTCTTATGTCTTACTATCCATGTAACTCCAAACTTATACTGATGATATATAAGTAGACCTCAATCTCTTGTCAAAATCCTCATCCAAATGAGACACTGAGCACTAATACGTAACTCCTTTAAGTGATAGCAAATGTGAGCATTGAGCACCATAAGTTTATAGATCACACATTGCTAGATTTGACAAGTCTTCGTCAACATCGTTTTTAAGCACGAACAAGTTATCTTCAAAGTCATTATCCAACCAAACTCGACTTTAAGATATGATAAGAACACTCACTCGTAAAAATTCCACTTCAACTCCAAATAAGTGATAAAAAATTGTCTCCGTAATCAATTCAAGCAATTAACTCCAAAAATATATAGCCTTTTTAACCAAACATTTTGTTCCAATCCGAGATTCAAACCATGTGTTTTTTCCAATATCGAACAATGCTAACAATATTAAGTTATTTAAGCTCGAGCAGTACTAACTAAATGATTTTAATGCTAGCAGTACAAACTTGATAAACCAAGAACAATAAGAACAATAGTAATTGCTTTTCAAACCTAGCCGTACTAAAAATCAAGCAGCAGCATTAAGTGTACAGTTCGAAAACCCTAGCAGTATTAACACTTGAGATAAACTAATAGCATTAAGTAAAGCAGTATTAATACCTTCAATATCCGAATCCAAGCCATTAAAATCTCATCCACTTCTAATATACAGGAAGTTATTTTAGGATCAAAATACAATCCCTAATAATTAGAGATTCCATAATAAATCATATCCCATTCTAAATTCGTGAATCATAACCAACTTCCATACAGTTTCCAATAATCATCATCAACAAGTCCATAGATAAACGATCATAACCATTTTCCACTGATCAAAACGTGGCAGTAGAAACAATTTTTAGACCTGGCAGAAGTGACTTTCTTTGTAGCAGCATTGATCGTTTCATTGTTTGCTTTTGCAGCAGAAATACATAACTGGCAGCATTAATATATAACGAGCAACACTAAGTATGAAACTGATCATATTAATCTTGCATTCGAACCCAATAGTAGTAACTACTAACCCTAGCAATAGTAACCTTCTTACTACTGTTTTCACATGCAATTGCAGCATGAAAATAACTGATAGTATAAATAGTAATAGCAGCACAAACGTTATTGGCCATCAACAACACTAAACTTCCTAAAGCCCAACAAGTAGTCTAACTTAATATTGCTTTTAACACCGTAACAGTACTAATATACCAAGTAGCATAAACAAACTTGGAGAAAATCTTATATTCATATGGTTTAGCTTCAACAATGTCGAAAACCCTGCTGCTACTATTGTTTCTTTCTGCTTTAAACGACTACCAAAACAACAACCTTCTTGTTGATCGTTACCCTTGAAAACCCAAACAGAAAACTTGACTTGTTCATTCCAAGGACAAACAACAACTTTTGATATTCACAAACCTTTATTCACCAGGGTTCGCAGACAAAATCAATACCAAAGTGTATCGTTTAACTAGCTAACAAAATTTAACCAACCCTTAAAAAAATATAAAACCCTAAACAAAAGGAAATCGATTAATTCATTAAAAGAACTTGCTGTTTTGAAGAATGAAATAGTAACGAAACCTTGCAATCAAACTTCCAGTATCTTTTTTGAAGTAAATCCCAACCTTGCACCTTCGGAGAACTTCTAGCTCTAGTAATAAAGATCGACACCAAGTTCTGCTCTTCTAGTTTACTTTCTATCATAGTTGTTTTGGATTTATTCAATACAACTTAGGCTTATACAAGCTAAGCAAGATCTATTCTATTGTGATCAACAAGCCTGATAGACCCTAAAGAACATGATAGGTTCTAGATCGTTTAAGCTCTAGATTGTTTAGATCTAATCTAGGATAAATAATAACAAAGGCAGAATATTCAAACAAAGAATCATTGTTATTAAACAAGGTTTTACATTCATACGTTACACTCCAAGCCCCAATTCTATATGATCAGTATAGAACGGTTATAATCTAACAGGGTTCAAGGAAACCTTGATACCTTGGGACTACACCAACATAACTAGACGTCTACATTGTTTACACACTAGATACATACATTTTTCTAGTGTTCACACAAACTAACACACACAAAAACAATGTCTATGGATCTCTTTATATAATAGAGTCCATAAGACTTACAAGGAAAACTAATTGTATTAGGAAACTAAATCTTCCTAATCTTTATCTTCATATCTTTGACCAAATCTTCTAGATGCCTCCATCTTTATAGAATTCCAATCTTAATGACTTTGATCCTTTTATTTTCCTTTTGTTTCATTCTTGTTTCATTATTTTATATCATTGTTTTGTATCATCAAATCAATATAATTTCCAACAATCTTCCCCTATTTTATGATGACAAAACAAACATCTTGATCTTCCATATCTTGATCTTCCATAAATGAAACAATCTTCCCCTTAACTTGAGATCTCCTTTGAACTTTCATGCCAAGCCACCACACTAAATAAGTTGCAAATTATACATCTCTGTACCATGGAAACACTTCTAGGATTCTTGAGCTGTTTTGTCATGAGCTTAAGAAGTTGATAGCACAACTCATTCTAATGGTCAGCTTAAAGCTTCTTGTTGAGCATTTTTGTGATTGTTATAGGTGTGAGTAGATACTTTTTCTCTACCAGCATAAAGATATGCATATTCTAAAATCTCACAAAATGTACTCCACTTGAAGAAAATAGCTTCCAAACTGTCACTTTGTATCCTTGTAGATTCCTCCATAGTTCACTTTCTATATATCAGGTTCAAACATCAATTTTAGATCACCTCATAACACTCTTTCATATGCCTCCTCTGGCCTTGTATTCCCATGTTTAACTTTAACCAACTTCCAGAGGGTTTCCAAATCTTCTCTGTCAATATTCTGAAGCATCTTAATCATTGATGAGTACCTCCTTGAACTTCCATAAGCTCTTATGATTTGAAAGTATCCTATCTTTCCTTCTTTGATGATTTTCCAGTCAACAATGATTGGAGGCTTAGTGTCTAGTGGTATAGCATCAATTGCTACCTCATCATCAGAAACTGTCTCCATATGCTTTTTCATCTCTGCTTCATCATCTACTTCAGCTTCTACATTCTCATCTAACTTTTACTTCTTTGAATTATCAGACTCAAGTTCTTCTCCTGCTCTCTTAGAACTGCTTTCTTGTACCATCTCTGCCTTCTTGGAGCTCTCTTTTACCAACTCTGTATCCATATCTACAAACATGTTTACCCTTGTCATGGCTTTATCAAATAACTTCTGAATTTTATCATAGTTTTTGCTCTTCAGCTGATTTTGTTTGTATCTAGCCATATGTTTCAGATAGGTAGACATTTGACTTCTCTTTTGAGCTTTAGTTGGTGGTTTTCTTCTCTGCTCTTCTACTCTAAGTCTTGCAAAATGCTTCTTTATTTTATCCATGAGCTCCACAAACACCTTTGACCTTTCTTCAATGGTCAACTCTTCCTGCTCTTGTGCATGTAATCTTGCAGCTAGCTCATAATCTGCATCTATCGTAGCTTGAACATTATCCCATTCAAAAATGTTTGCGTCTTCTTCCTTTTGTCTTGCCAGCCTTTCCTCTTCTTCTAGTTCAACTTGAAATTCTTCTTGAAGTATTTGAGCAATTTCTTCATCAATCAAAATTTGAGCTTTCTTTTTTAAAGGTTTTTTAGGCTCAACCATTTTTGCCTTGCCTTTGTCTTTAGCATGTGGAAGTTGTGATGGTTGTGAAAGTGATGTTGTTGTTGTAAATTCACTTGGCTCTTGAACTACAACCCCTCTAGCCTTGGGTCTTGTAACAACAGTTGTAGTTATTGTAGCAGCAGTTGTAACAGCCTTGGGTTTAGCTGCTTTGATTTCTATTAAGGTCTGAGCCAGAGTGAAGTCATCAACAATTATTGTTGTAGCACTGGTAGTAGTAACTTCAGCAATACTAACTACCTTTTCAACCTCAACTTCTTGCTCATCAAAAACTCTTGTATCAAACATTAAATTATCATCATTCATCTCCTGAGCCTCATCAACTAAAGTAACCTCTGCATCACCATCAAGATCAGCAATTTTCCTCCCCTGTTTAGATGCATCCTCCTAAGCACCCAAACCTTCATCTTCAGAGGAAATAACTTGTGCAGATCTACCAACCTTAACCTTTTAAGCCC
>BQNB010151418.1:0-15903 GCA_026074375.1 Tanacetum coccineum
TGCACACTAAGTGCAAACAGCTTTTTCACAAGCCCTTTTAGTAGCTTATTTGAGTTTCAAACTCTTTTTTCTTTGCTGATTTAGAAAGCTTTTTGGACAAGCTTTTCAGTGGTATAGCCCATTAAGCCATAAGGATCCACTAACTAGCTTAAAAATAAGCTAGAAAGTGCCCTATAGGGTGTTTAGTCAAAACTTTTGGCCAAAAGCTTATTTGCTTATTTAAGCTTATTGGATTTGCCTTATTTAAGTTTAATCCTGCTTACTAGGTTAGTTTTAAGCCCTTTTAGCTTATTTATCTTAGGGTAGAACACTATCTGTTTAAGCTTATTTGCCATTTTGCATTTGCTTATTGAGCTCTAAAAAGCAAAACAGTTTAGCTCTTTTTGCTCTTAGTATAATAAGTCTTAACTGTCACTTTTAAGAGCTTATTTCGTGCTTATTTATGGTTCTTATAAAAAGTCACTTCAAAAAATTGCTTATTTTCAAGTCCTTAAGATTTTCTATAAAAAAATTTGCAAAATAAAAAACATTGGGAAATTAGAAAGTCTAGGGTGAGCAAGGCTCGAACCCTGGACCTCACCAACCTCAACCAACGTTTTAACACACACCACACACAACCACTGGCGCCCTTGGGTCTTTTCCGTTTTACTTTGCACACATTAATCTTTTATACACATTTTTTCTCTTTTTAGTTATAAGCCCTTTTCTGCTTATTACAGCTTATTGCAATAAGCTGTTTCACCCAACTAATTTTTTATAGGATTAGCTTAGTTCAAGCTACTTTTCAGGAATTTTTCAGAATTTCCCCATTTAGTTTAGTATTTTTAAATTAAAACTGTTTTTAATTCATAAAAAATTATTAAAAAGTCAAAAAAATATAATTCTTTTTTTTAATTTTCTTTTATCATTTAGGATTGTCAAAAATTAATTTTGCTTTCGTAGGGTTAAATTTGTAAAATTTGGTTTTTAAAGAACGGGATTTGGTCCCGTTATCGTGTTTCTTCGTGTTTTACCTTAATTGCTTTCGTTTTTAGTTTGCCTTAACTTGTTTTTGCATAATATTAGTAGAAATAGAATCCAAATCAATCATTAACCATTCAAACGTGCGATCATGAACGTAACCTTAATTTTTAATTCATGTCTCGTTGGGAAACGACCCGGGAAGGTTTTTTTACGGTTTTTACTTTGGTTAAAAGTAATAAATCTTTTAAAAGCCTTACGAAATCCTTACTCTTATCATTGATATTCTTGAGATTATCCTTTTTATATATTTATATTATATATTTATTATATATTATATTTATATAATACTAAAAGGTGTATTTTAAGACGGGTCAAAAACTTTTTGTTCCTCAAAAGGAATTGTCTGCAGAAAAAGCTTTCTGGTTACAGTTTTCAAACCCTATTTCTGAACAACTTGTTGTTCAAACTACACCTATTAGAACGGAGGCTCCTAGTGAACTCCCAAAAGTAAGTATGGTTAAGACAAGTTTTCAAAAACTAAAAAATCATCTTGCCAGTTTTGACAAGGTGGTGAAAGTAAGAACCACCCATGATGCAATAACTGAGGGGTCATGGGGTTTTGAACACACAAAATCAGTTTTCAAGCAGGAAGTAATTCCATTTATAAAAACTTTATGGGATTTATTTAAAGATTTTGATAATGGTCTTCACAGTGAAAATAATGAAGTAAAAACGGTTTTTAACCAAATGGAAGCTGTTGTTGAACAGTGTTCCGCAGACAAGAGATATTTTGATATTTAAAAGAAAGAAATTTTTCTTGATAACGATCGACTCTTGCAACATATCATCTGTCAAGAAGTAATGAATATAGTGATGCATGTTGATTCTGTACCTGTCAATGTGTTATCCGCTAACAATAAATGTCTTGTGCATGATAATCTTGAGATTGAGCAATTGGAGCAAGAAAATGATCACTTATTTAAACTTCTCTTATCTCATGATATAGTTCACATTTGTGTAAATTCTATTGCTACACGCAATGATTATCGTGAAATGCAACAGAGTTATATTCATGAATATAATGAGAATCTAGTGCTTAAGGTTAAGCTTGCCAAAAAGGAACACATGGTTGAAAAGAATTTTTTTGATGAAGTTGTACTCAGATGTTTACGACTTATAAAATCGTGGTACTAACCTTGAACTTAAATTACAACATCAAAAAGAGAGTTTTCTGAATAACAGAACTGTTAACAATCAAAATGCTCCTGAATTTATGAAAATTTTCAAAATCAATGAATGGCAAGCTAACCTAGATGCAAAAGATGTCTCAATTGCTAGTTTGAAGAAACATATTCAGAGTTTAAAAGGGAAAATGTGATTAAAAAGGATGCCACAATGAATAAGACCAAGGTTATTGCTCCTTGAATGTTTAAGCTTGATTTAGAACGGCTATCTCCTAAAGTGTTGAAAAACAGGGATGCTCACATAGACTATATTAAGCAAACTCAGGAAAATGCAGACATTCTTCGGGGATTAGTCGAACAAGCTAGGGTACTCAGACCTTTAGACAGTGATTTAGACTCTGCCTGTAAGTATAATTGCATCACAATGAAAAGCTTGAATGTATAGACTCCAATGCACTTCAAGAAATCCGAGCATATAATTTCCCTGAGAAAAACATGCTTAAAAAGGTCAACATAAAGTTGGTGAGTTCATAGGTTTCTGTAAATACAAACGTTAGTTCCAATAAATGTATCTGCCCACTGTATCATTACAGTGTCATATGAAAACGTTTAATGACTACTGTCTCCCTACAGTATCATAAAATAATTGTGTGACCATTTAAATCCTTAAATGTCCTTCCAAAATGTATGTATGATTTTTAGAAATCAATTAGCTGTAAAATATGCAAGACCATTTCTATCCCCAAATAGTCCCAAAATGTACGTGTCAAAGTTGGATCACAAATATCCAAAATATGTATTGCCACTTTATTCAAGTGTGTATAAAACCATGATTACCATTACTTTAAGTTCATGAACTGTGACGTAGACTTGTATGTATGCCACTTTATTCAAGGCATAGTAAGAGTGTACCCATCGTAGGTGTTCCCTCCAAGAACACCCGGGCGATAATGAAAAATAATAGTTTACCCAATCCATGGGGTTCCCTCCCAAGAACACCCGGGCATTAATGAAAAATTATATGTACCCATCATGGGTGTTCCCTCCAAGAACACCCGGACGGGCAGTTAGTAATGATTGTTGACCCCGCAGGCGGCAATCCAATTCGTGTGATCCGACATGGTTTAACGTTTCGTTCTTGTGATAGATAGTCCACCCCGAAAGGGGATTGTACAATACCAATTGATCTATTTATAAATTCGCCGCTCACCCTCAAGCTGATTTACTGTTCAGCAACCTAAGCTAATCTTTAACTCGTTAAATGTTATAAATGCGTTTACGTTCAAAAAGTAAACCAGTATTGTATCTCCTGCGTGTATATAAATGAGTATGTAAACCAAACAGTTAATCAACCATGTAAATGCGTTTGTAAACATGTATGCAGACGAGTTGAAAATGAACACGTAACGAGTTTAACTCAAACACGTAATTGAATTTGTAACCAGCATGTTCTCACCCCAAAATATATGTAAAACATGTAAAACGTGGGGCTATGAACTCACCTTGATGTTTGAAGAATGATTGATAGGTAGGCATCTAATTCACATTGATGATGAAGAATGATTGACAGATAGGCATCCAATATGCACAATACGAACGGAAGACGAAGCTGTCTGACCGTGAAGATGCAGCTTAACTAAACGGCTAAGTCTCACTAGCCTAAGATAATGTGTTTGGGTTTCCCGATGAATTGTTATGTCAACGCGACGCGTTGATAAAAGATTTAGATTTAATCTTTAAAATGGTTTGGTGGTTGGTTAAATAAATAAATTGAAAATACACGCAAAGTGTGTAGTATATATTCTTTATATATTACTTATGAAAAATAACCCTTATATAATTCTTACCGTGAATTATATCATAAAAACGTTCAACCCGAAGATTTATGAAAAGTATATAATAATTTGCAAGTATTATATAAAATGTGTGAATAAATAATTAAACCCAATTATTTCGACAGCAATTCAATTGGTAACAAACTTTGAATAAAAGTAGACAAATGTCTTAAAGTTATAAATTAAACAACCGATGTTTGTAACCGTTCATAACCATTATAAAATATTATTTAATATTTTATAACATATATTTCGTTTCTTTGGCAAGTCGTTTCTAAAACAGTCGTCTTAATGTAAAAATATAGTTTTCGTCCGTTGTCAGGTTATTGTATAGTTATGCTTTAATATATTTTAAAATATAACTTTAGGCCCTTTTTATCGGTTTATAACATAATATAAACTTTTAGTAAAACATTACTAAATATAAAAGTTATGTACACTTCGCCATGAAATTTCCCGTATATATATCGTTTTCCATTTCCGTAATACTCGTCATTTTCCTTTAAATCAATATATATATATTGTGATTATCTGCGTTTCCATTATCTCAAATGTCCGCGTTTCCTGGATATAACATATATATATATCGTTATATCTAATTTAATTCAATTAATAAATATTATATTTATTTAACCGATTATAACCACCAATAAATATTTGTCCGGTTTTAATATTTATTAAAACCTAAAGTTGATTTTTATTAGTCGTTTCAAACGAACTCTTTTTATATAAAATCAACAACCTCGTTGTTTCCTCCGTCGTTTTGCTAACCAACCTCTGTCGTCATGACTCTCGCTTAAACCATACCCCTCCTTTTTGTACCATTATCCAACCGAACGCCCCCTAATTTGCGAGACCACACAAACCAAACAACCCCCTTAGTGCTATACAACTACCCTAGTTGCAATTCTGTCCAAACTAAACGCACTCTAATTTGTTTTATGCTAAACCACAAACCCAACGCACCCTAGTGCTGTTTTACAGCAACCCAAACGCACCCTAATGCTGTTTTCACAGCCAACAAACACGCCCTAGGTGGGGCTGTTACAAACCAAACGGACCCTTTTCCGTTGTATAACAACCCGACGCACCCCTGGTGCTCATTTTACAAACCAGACGCAAACCAAACCCATGACCGACCCGGTTATACCCGGCTGTCCCGCAAGCCAACGCACCCTTGAGGTGTTGTGAACCCTCAACCCAAACGAACACCTCGGCTGTTTTCGACAGCCAAACAAACCAAACATGCCCCGGCTGTTTTGACAGCCCAAACCTGAACGCACACTCCCCCTCGCGGCTGTAACCCAACAAATTCCCCCTAGCTGCTAAACCCAACCCGACAGCCCAACCCCCCGGCTGCCTACCCGACTCCAACGCACCCTCGCCGGGTTTATACCCGGCTGTTTCCACAAACCAACCCCGACGCAGCGAACCCACAACTCGAACACCCCCTCCCCCCATGCGGCTTCCTGTCCGAACAAACAAACACCCCCTTGCGGGGTTTTACAACATCAAAAAAAGCACCTTGTCTGTGGTATGTTAACCACAAAACCAACGATCCTATTTGGTTTGAACTGTAACAATTGCGCACCCCTTGTTGGTGTACCCCGATTCCATACGCACCCCTGTGGTCATTTTTAAAGACCCAACGCACCATTATTCGTCTTCTACATTAAACCAAACGCATCAACTTCATGGTGGTTAACCACCGAAACAACAACCCTGGTGGTGGGTTGACTGCCAAACGCACCCTTGTGGTGGTTCGCAGCCAAACCAACACACCCTTGCGAGATGGCCGCTGTGGTGGTGCGTGGTGGGGGTGATGATGATGGAAGTGGTGGCGTCGGTGTGGAGGTGTCACGGTGGGGAGGCAGCGGCGGTGTGGGTGGAGTGGGGAGGTGATGGAGCGCGTGAGGGAGAGTGGGTATGGGGATTGAATAGATCGGAAGATGGGGAGTATCTTTGGAGTCGGTCGGAAAAATCCCGCCCGAGGAGGAAAAGTTTCGGGCGGGCGGCGTGTGGTTGTGCCGGGACGAGGCGGCGGGTTTCGAGTTCGCCGGAAGAGGTGACACGGCGTAAAATAGGAGAGGGAAAGAGTGTTTAACATTTTGTGTGTATGTGTGTAGTTTTAGAAGTGGAGAAATGAAAAGATGTATATAAATTTTTATATATATTAAAACTTTGTATTAAAAAGTGCCATATTGAATTAGTCCAGGGTTCGTTTTAGTAAATTTTTCATTTCATTTTGATAAAAGCGGTTTCGGGACTCATCATTGTGAGACTTAACGGGTGATTTAACTCTCGAAAAACTTGCGCCATTGTTTTCCGAATCATTTTTCTGATAAAAATGAGTATTTACTTGATAATGTTTCATAAATATTTTATAATATTTAATAAAATATCTGTTATTCATTTTGTGAACCGGTTTCGTCTTGTCCGAAATAAAATTGGATTTTAACTCGAATATTCGCGTTATCCGCAACGCTTTTAATTAAAATGATGACTAATTTATTTAATATTTTTATTAAATAAATACTGATAATTAAAAACAAATTTAATTGTTTTTGTGTGTCCGCGTTGTATATTGTTCGAATAATGTTTCGGGGCTGTTTTTAGGGCCTTTTCCGGCCTCGTTTCCAGGTCTCGGGCAAAACTGAAAAGTTGTCAGGAATGTCGTTTCACATCGAATTGCTTTAGGGTCCGAGCCGTGAAAACGTGATTTAGATGGTTGTTCTTGTAAGTCAAGCCAGACCTAAAAGTCAAAGGGGTAAAATAGTTATCTTAAAAATCCGAAAATTCTCGGATGTTACAGTACCTACCCCTTAAAGAAATCTCGTCCCGAGATTAAATTTGTGTTATCCGCTTAGTGTGTCTAAGAAAAAGACTTCTGAGTTTTAATAAACCAGTTGAACATTGACGTTGATAACTTATTCAGCAATATCTGGTGTTTCGGAACCTCTTAATTTTACCTAAATTTACGGCTTAGGATGACAGGATATCCAATCCATTATGAATTGGTATCTTAAGGAAACATCGTTTCAAGGTTTATAATTGGTGTAAACGCTTTATGAAGACGCCTTTTAATTGTAAACACTCAAAAGGGAGAAAGTGTAGTCGCGTGGTTATGTCTATACAAAGTCATAAATGTCTTAAGGCAGAGTCTCGCTTCTGCTATCTGTAATGTTTGATGATTCACATCAACGTGGCTTATGGATGTAAGTACTCAACTTACTTGGCAGTACTAATTAGTATCATGACTTAATTTGGTGTACTGTTTGTCTGCGATGAGTAATTCAACTGAATACTATATTCGGACATATGTTATAGTGTTTGGGTTATCCTTACTTAGTTGATTAAGTTTTTGTTAATCTGGGACCACTCCTGATCCAACAACAGCAACATAAACGACGATTAAACTATAACAAACGGTTTGTGATGGGATGCAGAGGGTTGAGGACCCTCCCGTAGAAACAATATCCCCAGAAGAATAAAAAGGTTTTTCAATAATGCAGAGGTGATCGCGATGGAGAGCTTATGCGATAGACGGCCGATTATGGTACTCAGGCGTTTAGTCCGATGAATCAGTCCATTAGCTAAGTGTTTGTAACAAGCTCTGTTGTTCATACGAAAAAAAGTTCATGATTTGCTGGAGAGAATTAGCCACGGCAAGAGTAATACTAATCAAGGAATAAGATAAGGTATGTTCCAAGTGAGGCCTTATGGATTCTGTCGTAGTGGTTAGAACACGTTTGTGTTTCCTAGGAAACTTTTCATAAAGGTTTTTCTGGCGATTTTCAAATTTAGGTTCATACTCGTGTCATATCGGATACCATTAGCCCATTATTTATAATTCTTACTTAATAAAGGAGCGTCCTGTTTATGTAAGTTAGAATACGATAAACTTATGGTCGGGGATTTATAATTTACTTTATTTAACTGAAAAAGGCGTCCCAATCCTTTCAAATAAACATATTATAAATCATCCTACTTAATAATTCCCGGTGCAATACGCGTACTCTCATAACCTTCAAGATGATGGATGACATTACGATGCATGTGCTCTAATGAGTATGGGACGAGTGTTCAAAACTCGTCTTTGGAAGCTGGGAGTAAAACTGCCAGGCGAGATCAATATAGAGTTCAAGATAATTATAATGGAGGTCGACCTTGGTTAGGGTAAACAGGTTTTAAAGTTCTCGATGAACCAGGTCAACATAGAGATTATCATATAAATCTTCCTATTACAAGTCCCGCCTATACAAGACTTGTAACATTTAGATTCATACATAATCCTATGGAGACAGAATTATAACGGCCTTCGTGTAATACGATATAGTATAAAGCTATGAAGAAAATTAATGTCCTTAGAGACCATTGTTTAACTTACAATGCCCGAGGACGAAATGAAACCATTGTGCAACTCACAATGTCTAAGAAGTAAAATGAGACCATTGTATAACTCACAATGTCTAAGAAGCAAGATGAGACCATCGTATAACTCACAATGTCTGACGAGTAGAATGAGACCATTGTATAACTCACAATGTCTTAAAAATATTCTGATATTTATATAATGATTCTTATATAAATAAACGTACGATTACCGGGAGTGGAAGGAATGAAGCATATATATAATTTTTATATATGTATGCCACGTAAGCACTTAATGCAGCACGTAACGTAAGAAGCAACATAAGCAAGAGTAGCGTTGTATGCACTTTGAAAATGTTTGTTGTGATGCAATGTTTGTGAAAACGACTTATAGTCTAGGGTTAAAAATATGAACCTAGTTCTTTTATAGCCAGTTGCTCTGATACCAATCATGTAACACCCCAAAAAAATACAACAATGCAGAGGAATACCACATGGGGTGCTACTTCATAATACACAGCGCTAGATACAAGAGAACGACCTCTAAATGTGTCGTTTGTAAAACTATCTCGTAGATTTAATCAAAATCTTGATTATAATATACATTTGGTCCCTAATTGCATCACAATTGAAAAAGCTTGAATGTTATAGACTTCCATGCACCTTTCAAGAAATCCGAGCATTTAATTTCCCTGAGAAAAAAACATGCTTAAAAAGGTCAACATAAAGTTGGTGAGTTCATAGGTTTCTGTAAATACAAACGTTAGTTCCAATAAATGTATCTGCCCACTGTATCATTACAGTGTCATATAAAAACGTTTAATGACTACTGTCTCCCTACAGTATCATAAAATAATTGTGTGACCATTTAAATCCTTAAATGTCCTTCCAAAATGTATGTATGATTTTTAGAAATCAATTAGCTGTAAAATATGCAAGACCATTTCTATCCCCAAATAGTCCCAAAATGTACGTGTCAAAGTTGGATCACAAATATCCAAAATATGTATTGCCACTTTATTCAAGTGTGTATAAAACCATGATTACCATTACTTTAAGTTCATGAACTGTGACGTAGACTTGTATGTATGCCACTTTATTCAAGGCATAGTAAAAGTGTACCCATCGTAGGTGTTCCCTCCAAGAACACCCGGGCGTTAATGAAAAACAATATGTACCCACCATGGGTGTTCCCTCCAAGAACACCCGGGCATTAATGAAAAATTATATGTACCCATCATGGGTGTTCCCTCCAAGAACACCCGGGCAGTAATGATTGTTGACCCCGCAGGCGCCAATCCAATCGTGATCCGACATGGTATAACGTTCGTTCCCAGTGATAGCTAGTCACCCGAACGGGGATTGTCAATCCCAAATAGATCTATCTTATAACATTCGCGCTCACCCTCCAAGTGATTTACAGTTATTGCAACCTAAGCTAATTCCTATAATCGTAAAGTATAAAATGCGTTACGTTTCAAAAAAGTAAAACCAGTAGTATTGTATCTCTCCGCGTGATTTATAAATGAGGAGAGGATGTAAACAAAACAGTTAGTCAACCATGTAAATGCGTTTGTTTACATGTTACGCAGACGAGTTGAAAAATGAACAAGTAACTGAGGTTTAACTCAAACACGCTAATTGAATTTAGTAACAGCATGTTCTCACCCCAAAATAGATGTAATACATTGTAAGACGTGGGGGCTTTTTAGGGGCTTATGAACTCACCTTGATGTTTCTGAAGAATGATTGTTAGGTCAGGCATCTATTCACATTGATGATGTAGAATTGATTTGCAGATAGGCATCCAAATATGCACAATACGATACGGAGGAAAACGAGATGTCTACCGTGAAGTGTTGCTGCTTAACTAAACGCTACTTATTCATTACAGCTTAAGATAATGTGTTTGGGTTTCCCGATGAATGGTTACATCAACGTGACACGTTGATAAAAGATTTAGATTTAATCTTTAAATGGTTTGGTGGTTGGTTAAATAAATAAATTGAAAATACACGCAAAGTGTTGTAGTTTATTATTCTTTAATATATTCTTATTGAAAATTAACCCTTTTATTTTTCTTAACCGTGAATATATCATAAAAACGTTTCAACCCCCCTGAGAGATTTATGAAAAGTATATCAAATAATTTGCCTAAGTATTATTATAAAAATGTCGTGAATAAATAATTAAAACCAATTATTTCGAATGCAATTCAATTTGGTATCAAACTTTGAATAAAATAGGACCAAATTGTCTTAAAGTTATAAATTAAAAAAACCGATTGTATCGTTTCATAACCATTATAAAATTTTATTTTATATTTTATAACATATTTTTCGTTTTTCCCCTTTTGGCTAAGTCGTTTCTAAAAAGTGTCTTAATGTTAAAATATAGTTTTCGTCCGTGTTTCAGGTTATTGTATAGTTATGCTTTTATTATATTTTAATATTATTTATTTGAGGCCATTTTTATCGGTTATATAAAAACAATAATAATAAACTTTAGTAAAAACATTACTAAATATAAATGTTATGTACACTTCGCCATGAAATTCCCGTATATATATCGTTTTCCATTTCCGTAATACTCGTCATTTTCCTTTAAATCAATATATATATATATTGTGATTATCTGCGTTTCCAATATCTCAAATGTCCGCGTTTCCTAGATATAACATATATATATATATATCGTTATATCTAATTTAAATCAATTAATAAATATTATATTTATTTAACCGATTATAACCACCAATAAATATTTGTCCGGTTTTAATATTTATTAAAACCTTGAGTTAATTTTTATTAGTCGTTTCAAACGAACTCTTTTTATATAAAATCAAACAAACCCTCGTTGTTTCCTCGTCGTTTTGCTAAACCAAACACGTCCGTCATGACTCTCGCTTAAACCATACCCCTCCTTTTTGTACCATTATCCAACCGAACGCCCCCTAATTCGCGAGACCACCCAAACCAAACAACACCCCTTGGTGCTATACAACTACCCTAGTTGCAATTCTGTCCAAACCAAACGCACTCTAATTTGTTTTATGCTAAACTACACAACGCACCCTAGTGCTGTTTTCACAGCCAACAAACACCCCCCGTCTGTTTCGCAGCCAACCCAAACACGCCCTAGGTGGGGCTGTTACAAACCAAACGGACCCTTTTCCGTTGTATAACAACCTGACGCCCCCTGGTGCTCATTTTACAAACCAGACGCAAACCAAACCCATGCCCGACCCGGCTAGACCCGGCTGCCCCGCAAACCAATGCACCCTTGAGGTGTTGTGAACCCTCAACCCAAACGAACACCTCGGCTGTTTTCGACTCCAAACAAACCAAAACATTCCGCCGGCTGTTTGACAGGCCCAAACCTGAACGCACACTCCCCCTCGCGGCTGTAACCCAACAAATTCCCCCTAGCTGCTAAACCCAACCCGACAGCCCAACCCCCCGACTGCCTACCCGACTCCAACGCACCCTCGCCGGGTTTATACCCGGCTGTTTCCACAAACCAACCCCGACGCAGCGAACCCACAACTCGAACACCCCCTCCCCCCCCCTTGCGGCTTCCTGTCCGAACAAACAAACACCCCCTTGCGGGGTTTTACAACATCAAACGCACCCTTGTTGTGGTGTTAACCACAAAACCAACGCATCCTATTTGGTGAACTGTAAAACTCGCGCACCCCTTGTTGGTGTACCCCGATTCCATACGCACCCCTGTGGTCATTTTTAAAGACCCAACGCACCCTTATTCGTCTTCTACATTAAACCAAACGCATCCACTTCGTGGTGGTTAACCACCGAAACAACAACCCTGGTGGTGGGTTGACTGCCAAACGCACCCTTGTGGTGGTTCGCAGCCAAACCAACGCACCCTTGCGAGATGGCCGCTGTGGTGGTGCGTGGTGGGGGTGATGATGATGGAAGTGTTGGTGTAAGTGTGGAGGTGGTGTCACAGTGGGGAGGCAGCGGCGGTGTGGGTGGAGTGGGGAGGTGATGGAGCGCGTGAGGGAGAGTGGGTATGGGGATCGAATAGATCGGAAGATGGGGAGTGTTTTTGGAGTTGGTTGGAAAAATCCCGCCGGAAAAGTTTTCCGGCGGCGGCGTGTGGTGGCCGGCGACGGCGGGAGTTCGCCGGAGAAGGTGACCGGGAAAAATAGGAGAGGGAAAGAGTGTATAACATTTTGTGTGTGTGTGTAGTTTTAGATGTGGAAATGAAAAGATGTATATAAAATTTTATATATATTAAAACTTTATATTAAAAGTGCCAAATTGAAATAGTCCAGGGTTCGTTTTGTAACTTTTTCATATACTTTTTGATAAAAGCGGTTCGGGACTCATTTGAGCGACTTAACGGATGATTCAACTCTCGAAACTTGCGCCATTGTTTTCCGAATCATTTTTCTGATAAAAATGAGTATTTACTTGATAATGTTTCATAAATATTTTATAATATTTAATAAAATATCTGTTATTCATTTTGTGAACCGGTTTCGTCTTGTCCGAAATAAAAATTGGATTTTAACTCGAATATTCGCGTTATCCGCAACGCTGTTAATTAAAATGATGACTAATTTATTTAATATTTTTATTAAATAAATACTGATAATTAAAACAACTAATTTAATTGTTTTTGTGTGTCCGCGTTGTATATTGTTCGAAAAATGTTTACGGTGCTGTTTTAGCCCTTTTCGGCTCGTTTCCAGGTCTCGGGCAAAACTAAAAAGTTGTCAGGAATGTCGTTTCACATCGAATTGCTTTAGGGTCCGAGCCGTGAAAACGTGATTTAGATGGTTGTTCTTGTAAGTCAAGCCAGACCTAAAAGTCAAAGGGCTAAAATAGTTATCTTAAAAATCCGAAAATTCTCGGATGTTACATTAAGCTTGATTTAGAACCTCTATCTCCTAAAGTGTTGAAAAACATGGATGCTCACATAGACTATATTAAGCACACTCAAGAAAATGTAGACATTCTTCGGGGATTAGTCGAACACGCTAGGGCACTCAGACCTATAAACATTGATTTAGACTCTGCCTGTAAGTATGCTAAAAGAACTCAGGAGGTGCTCATTTATGTTACAGACACATGCCCTAGTTTAACAAAACCTAGTGAGAAATTGGTTGCGATCACACCATTGAAAAAAACAAGAAAACTGGGTTGGCCGAAAATCTCACATCATCAAGTAGCACTCAAAAACAGGTAGATTCCCACAAAACATAAGATTCTAACAAACCTGTGTTGCCTTCTACCGGAATGAAGAGTTCTACTAGTACTAGCATATCACAGCCTTCAAGCGATACCAAGAACAATAAGATATCACGAACAACCAGCAGAAACCAGAAGAATAAAGTAGAAGACTACCCTAGGAGCGTTAAATCTAGTTTAAATAAAAAGAATCGTGTTATAGTACCTGTTTGTAATGCAAATGTTAAGCATTCCATTTTAAATGCGAATTCTGAATTAATTTATGCTACATGTAATGGATGTTTGTTTGATGCAATATATGATTCGTATGTTCTTGATTTTGTTAATGATGTGAATGCGCGTTCTAAATATAAATCTTCTAGAAGTAGCAAAAAGAAAACAACTTGGAAACCTACTGGTAAAATTTTCACTACTGTTGGTTATAAATGGATTCCTACAAGTCGAAAATTCACTATAGAAGGAAATAGGTGCCCTTTGACTAGGACTACCTCCACAAATGTAGTGCCCCCTAAGAATCCACTCCCACTAAAAGTAGCTAAGAAAACACCAACTTGTAGGAACAATCCTGAAATGCGTAAGGATGTCACTAATAAGAGTTCGAGCAGTAGATCTAAGGGAGTAGAATCTAACGTTTCTAAACACTCAGAACCCAACCAAAACTAGGGATCCAATGTTTCCACTGCTCCATCTTCTTCTCTTGTTGATTTCAGGTTGTCCAAATTGTTCTCTGGTATTTGGACTCCGGATGCTCCAAGCATATGACCAGAAATCGCTCTCAGCTTATCAACTTCGTTCATAAATTTCTGGGTACTGTAAGATTTGGTAATGATCAGATTGCAAAGATAATAGGCTATGGTGACTATCATATGGGAAATGTTACAATTCTTGGGTTTACTATGTGGAAGGGTTAGGACATAACTATTTTCCGTAGGATAATTTTGTGATTCGGACCTCGAGGTAGCTTTTCGTAAACACACCTGCTACTTTCGTGACTTAGAATGTGTTGATTTACTCAAGGGATCAAGGGGCTTAAATTTATACACTTTGTCTTTGGAAGATATGATGCTATCCTCTCCTATTTGTCTCTTGTCAAAAGCCTCAAAGACCAAGTCTTGGTTATGGCATCAAAGGTAGTCACATTTAAACTTCAATTCTATCACTGCACTGTCCAAACAAGGACTGGTCCGTGGGCTGCCCAAATTAAAGTTTTAGAAGGATCACTTATGTTCCGCATGTGCTCTAGGGAAAAGCAAGAAATACACTCACAAACCCAAAGCTGAGGACTCTATTCAAGAAAAGCTCTATCTATTGCATATGGACCTTTGCGGACCAATGAGGATTCAAAGTATCAATGGGCGAAAATACATGTTGGTTATTGTTGACGATTACTCTCAGTTTACTTGGTTGAAATTTCTACGTTCAAAGTATGAAGTTCCAGAGTTTGTGATTAAATTTCTCAAAATGATTCAAGTTCGTCTCAATGCGATAGTCCAAAATATCAAAACCAATAATGGCACAGAGTTTGTCAATCAAACCCTAAGAACTTATTGTCACACCCCGCCAAGGCGAAAACGCAAGGCGTAAACAAGAATGGATATCATCACAACACATGGTGTCTATATAGAGAATACTAAAATGAAACTAAAGTAAAGCAAAGACACAAAGTGTCATAACAATACCCAAAACCTAATGGTGTCTTTATTAATGAGAAAGAGGTCTCGTCAATAAATGACATGCAAAAACATAATCCAAACTCGCTCGCTCTCCACAACAGAACGGCGTTGTCAAAAGACAGAATCGAACTTTAGTGGAAGCTGCACGAACCATGTTGATATTCTTAAAGGCTTCGTTATTTCTATGGGGGCAGAGGCAGTTGCGACAACTTGTAACACTCAAAACCGATCCTTAATTCGTAAACATCACAACAAAACCCCATATGAACTTCTCCATAACAGAAAACCTGACTTATCTCATCTTCATGTCTTTGGTTCCTTATGCTACCCCACCAATGATTCTGAAGACCTAGGAAAGTTGAAACCTTAAGCAGATATTGGAATCTTCGTAGGTTATGCTCCAACAAAGAAGGCTTACCGAATCTACAACAAGAGGACCCGTCTAATCATTGAAACTATTCATGTTTACTTTGATGAGCTGACAACGATGGTTTTTGAACAATTCAATTCAGGACCCGGGCCTCAACTCTTGTCTCATGGAACAATTAGTTCAGGACTCATGCCAAACCCTCCTTCTCCAACACCGTATGTCCCACCAACAAAGAAGGACTGGGATACATTGTTTCAGTCAATGTTTGATGAGTACTTCAATCCTCCACCT